>CAVNYN010288005.1:0-34093 GCA_963692815.1 Nyctanthes arbor-tristis | reverse complement strand
TTTCCTTGATTCAAGTTTCCAACTCATAAATCTGTCTTCTAGTCAGACGTGTGCTCTTCCGATCTTCCCCATTTTTTTAACCAAATTAATTCTTTCTTTTTTGTGAAAGAAGAAGGTTTGAAACCACTCGCCATACCAAATTAAGTAGCCAACTATTTACAAACTAGTGCTCATGGATTATATCATATTTTAAGTCATAGCACATTGAAAACTAGCGCTTCATGATTCCGAACTTCATAACAATGTTGGTTTTTTTTTTTTTGGGTAACAATATGATGGAAAACTATATAAATGAAAATTCATATAGCCTTTTTTTTTAAAACAATAATCAATTGTCGTAATTAATCAACCAATTTTGGTTACAAATATTCTGGACTTCAAATTATAATCACAGCATGACGGAACACTATAAATGAAAATTATCACATGTGTTGTAATTATTCAATAAACTCTTCACGAATACTCTGGATTTCAAATGATAGATAAATGGCTTTGTGACTCATTGCGCCATAATCCATTCCCCTTTTTTGGTTCCATTCGATAACATTCAATTTTCATATTAATTAATATAAATGAGTGACAATGTGTTCTAATCATAATATGTTACACTTAATGTCTATGTGGCTGTATGCTGATCACTTTTTCTTAATCAAATGAGTTATATGTGACTATAATTAAAACAACCCCATTCAGCTAAAACCAGGATATAATGTCAAAACTTTCATAGACATTCCCAATGTATATGTAAAATAGAGTCACAAACGCAAGCAAAGTAATTAAGCACCTAAAAATAAAAAATAAAATAAAAAATTTGAAATTATTGCATGAACGGCAACTTTTGCGTCTTGCTCATTAGCAATATAGATGATCTCATTGTAAGCTCTACAGAGTCACTAGTACCTTTGGTAGTCACATGGGTTCAAGTGCAACGTTGTTTCCTCGTTTAGTATGTGACTCTAAAAAACTAGGTTAACCTCATTGTCATATTTTTCGAGTTAATTGGAACACTCAAAGAAATCCATTTCACTTCATATTGAAATAGAAAGCGAGGTCTGACGTCCCATTAATAATAGGCGGAGGTAGTGATTCGGGACCCGATATCTTATGGGGATAAGAGACGCATCTCTGATTTCCAACACATCTTTGATAATACCGTGGTCTCGTCGAGGCCATCTAAGCTTATGCCGGAGAGTTTATTAGGACACACTTCATATTGTTGCCCGTGAAGACGTTATTGTTTTTCCCTTCTAAAGGCTTATGAATCATACCATAGTTGTAGGAGTATTGCAACAAATTTCATTTTTCCGATGCTTGATACTGCCATCCAAGCAACCTGCTGTAGATTTCTCTATATGAATATTTGTTGCAGTGATGAATTTGAAATGTGAATGTGGAGGAAGAAGAATATATATATATATATATATAGACACATATAATATATACTATATATTACTATTAAATTATTATTATAATGTTTATTTATATGGATCATATATATCCATATATAAACATTATAGTAATATTTTATTAGTATTATTTATAATAAATTTATTAATTTAAACATGTTACCTGATCGATATATGCAAAATCCAGCAATAATTTCACTGATTTTGGGCAAATTCAATTTGGCACCAGTTTTGTGCAATATGTGATGTATATGTATTGTACATATTAAACTACCCCTTCTTTGTGTCGGGGGAGCACTCCCTATCGTTCTTTAGAGTGGGTGTAATTTTTCTATTTTTCTTGAGAAATAATAATTTTGTTAAAATTGATATTTTCTCAGTTAAGAAAATAAATAAATTGTTAAAAAGGACAAGATTGTAAATTGAGCTTTGATTAATTTATCAAGGAAAAGCTAGGGTAAAAAATGAGTTATGAAAAAACTGATTTTGGTAAAACCGAAGTTAAAGATCTATATTGATAAAGAAGAACAAAAAGTTTACTATCATCCAAGTTTATTTAACTTAATATAGCATAACAAATCCCATAAAATAAAATAAAATGAAATAAAAAGTGCGTATTTTGGTACTTACCATACCAAGAGATGAGAAATCTTCTATTTTAAAATAGAAGTAGATGATACCTTCCAAGAAACAGAAAAAAAAAAAAAAAAAAAAAAAGGTAGATGAAAATTTTCTAGCACCCTTTGAGAGTGTCAGCATGCTGAAGTAGACGTAAATCACTAGAAAATTCTCCAAACAAATCTAATTCCTTTCCAAATTCAATCCAACCCCATGGCTACCAGGGTCTAAACCGTTGAGTTTCATGTTATTATGATGATTTGCCTTAGCTATCTGCATAATTATTCATACATTTCTATGAAAACCAAAAATTGAAAATCTCGGCTCTAGTATCTCAATCTAGCTAGTCTAGTTCAAAGACAAAATAATGAGCCATACTAATTCCTACCAACGTTTTTCATGTCAAAATGTCACCTTTATTAGTTCATCAACTCAAAGAAAATGATACTACTCATTCTTCTACAAATGGAGCCTATCTGTTCCTTACAAATATTGGTGCATAAACAGCCCTTCTTTTTGACACATACAATTGGCAGCAACTCTTTACAAAGAATCTCATTTTCCCAAGTCAAATGTCATAGTCAACACCTTCAAAAACTCAACATTCTTTACTATGCCGGCCATGGATTAATAAGAGAGCCATACAAATATTACTATTATCATGATAGATATTGACCTCTCTGCATGGTTTTAAAATGTCCATATCACAAGCGGCTATATTGGACAATTTTCTACTCTAAAATTCCATGGACAACCCCAATACTCCAAATCATAACCCAACAAAACTCTAGTCCCATCCTCTCTTATCCTAAAAAATAATCTGATACTTTTATACTTTCTTGAATATAATAAACTCATAGTACCATGCTTGAGACGTTCGACTGATAGTATTGTTCATCTTCTATATAATACTACTATTCATAGAATATACTAAACGTGACTTGCAAAGAAAGGAGATGAGAAGAGAACATATAAATGCACTTTCCCAGGAGTAGAAGATTTGATTAAGAAAAGCAGAATCCAACTTCAAAATGTCTTTCTTTTACTTTACAATTCTCTTTACAGTATGCTTTTCCACCCCTCATATCTCAGCCCTTGATTATCCGATCAATGTATGGCCCAAGCCCACTACTTTCTTTTGGCCCAATCCACAAGCAATCCCTCTCGCCGGAAACTTCACAATCTCCGCCCCCAGCCACCGTTACCTCAACCTTGCCGTTCGCCGTTACCTCCGCCAAGTGCTGACAGAGCACCACCTTCCCCTCGTCAATCCACTTCTGAACCTGACGTCAGCTCCCCCGCTGACCACCCTCACTGTCACCGTCGCCGACGTCACCTCTCCGTTAACTCACGGATTGAATGAATCCTACACCCTCACGATCCCTTCATCCGGCGCCGCCAGTGCGATTCTGGCGGCGGAAACTGTATGGGGCGCGATGCGGGGGCTGGAAACATTTTCCCAGTTGGTTTATTCGAATCCATCGAGGGTGGCCTGCGGGTTGTACATTTCCGACGTACCACTTTTTATGCATCGGGGAATCATGCTCGACACCTCGAGAAACTATTACGGGGTGAAGGATTTGTTCAGGCTCATAAAGGCTATGAGTATGAATAAATTGAATGTATTTCACTGGCATGTTACGGATTCCCATTCATTTCCGATTGAATTGCCGTCGGAGCCGGAGCTCGCCGGAAAAGGTGCTTACAGCGAAAGGATGAGGTACACGGCGGCGGATGTGAGAAACTTGGTGGAGCATGGCATGGAATATGGAGTTAGAGTGGTGCCCGAGATTGACATGCCCGGTAAGCAACTTTGATTTCAGTAGTCCAAGAGAAAGGGCTGGGCACGGGGCTGGGTGGGTTTGGGTAGATTTTGGGTTCAGGCCAACACCGACTGGATTAGGGGACCTGTGAGTCCAATATTCTAAAAAGTGTAGCGTGTGAAAAGTGTCAATACTAAGTTTTGAGTCTAAGCGTGTTTAAGTGCACAAATATTAAGTTGAGTCTAAACGTGTTTACAAATATTAAGTTTTGAGTTTAAGCGTGCTTAAGCGTACAAATATGTGATAAAGTGTAAAGTGTGGTAAAGTATCGAGTCTAAATTTTGAGTATAAACGTCACTTAGATGATGTTAATGCTAATATTTTAGAATGAAATGTTTTAAATAAGGTTTTATTCACGTTTGTTGGATTTTGGGTGGGCTTGTTAGTCTTGGGCCATCAAGCATAAAACTGACCAAGGCGGGTTGATTGGTCAAGTCTGGGTGGGTTATCAGGCTGGATGACCAACCTTTTCAAAAAAAATGAGAGCTGATCTATAGAACGCTTTCATTTTCAATAGCCAAGTCTGTGGACGGGGAGGTTGGGTACGACAATTAAAGGGCGGGTGGGTGAGATGTTTTTGTTTTTAATTTTTATATTATTTTCTTATTTTTAATTTTTTTTAATTTAAAGAAATAAAGACATAAAGGTAAACTTATTAGGGATTTAACAGAACTATTATAGACGAAATCCATCAATAGGACTTGAGCGAACTTATGAAAAGTTGACAATCCAAAGATACTAAAAAAAAGTTAGAGACATAATTGATACAAAGTGTAAAAGTTGGGGACTATATGCGAAACTCACTCATAATCATTTACACCCTTATCTCTAATTCTCTCATTTCTTTAGGATCGTATTTAGAAATTTTTTTGAAACATATGCTATAATACAAATGGGATAGGAGTTATATCATTCCATGCATTTCTTATTAGTCTGGGGGGTATGTACTAAGTAGCGAGCTTAAAATTTTCAGCTTTCAAAATGTTCATATTTCCATTTCTGAAATATTTCTCAAAATGAAAATGATACATGACAATCAAATGGAGCTTGTTCTAGTAATAAAAGCACCCCTTATTAGGCTATTTGATTCAAATTCAAGTCATCGTTCCCCCTAACGTGGATGATCCCTGAGTTGTCCTAAAAATGAGTTGAATTTTATTTAGCCTAACGTCAATGATTCGAAATGGGACATACATCACATATATAGAACTATTACTTTGTTTATCATGGCTAACACAATAATTCACATTTGCAGCGCATACGGGATCATGGGCAGAGGCCTATCCTGAGATTGTCACTTGTGCAAACATGTTCTGGTGGCCTGCTGAATTCGATTGGCCTGACCGGCTTGCGGCCGAACCTGGAACTGGCCAACTGAATCCTCTGAATCCCAAAACTTATCAAGTCATCCAGAATGTTGTTCATGATGTTGTGAGAATGTTCCCAGATCGACTATATCATGCGGGAGCCGACGAGGTTGTTCCAAATTGCTGGAAAGTTGATCCTTCGATTCAAAAGTTTCTTTCCGAAAACGGAACCCTCAGCCATATCCTCGAAAGGTTTGTTAATACAACTTTGCCATATATCCTGTCTCTAAACCGTACTGTGGTCTATTGGGAGGATGTTCTGTTGGATGCAGAAATTAGAGTTTCCCCTTCATTGCTCCCTCCGGAGAAAGTTATTTTACAAACATGGAATAATGGGCCAAACAACACGAAAAAGATCGTCGACTCAGGGTACCGTGTGATCGTGTCGTCCTCGGATTTCTACTACTTGGATTGTGGGCATGGAGATTTTGTTGGAAACAACAGCATATATAATCAGCCACCCGGTACCGGTACCCCTAAAGACAACGGGGGATCGTGGTGTGGACCGTTTAAGACATGGCAAACTATCTATAACTATGACATAACATATGGACTGAATGAGGCAGAATCGAAGCTGGTGTTAGGAGGAGAGGTTGCTTTATGGTCCGAGCAAGCAGATTCGACTGTTATGGACTCTCGAATCTGGCCGAGAGCCTCGGCACTGGCCGAAACGTTATGGTCTGGAAACCGGGACGAGATGGGTAAGAAGAGATTCGCGGAGGCTACGGATAGATTGAATGAGTGGAGATATCGAATGGTAACAAGAGGAATATATGCCGAACCAATTCAGCCACTTTGGTGTATTAAGAACCCTGGCATGTGTAACACAGTTCATTGATTTTCTAATTTCTCTCTCTCTCTCTCTCTCGAATTAAATTTCTCTCTTGTTTAGTAATTTTTAATTTGTTTACCTTGTATCTTTTTTCTCTTGGGGAATGAAAAGTATTTTGAAAAAAAAAAAAAAAGAAAGAAAAAAAGAAAAGAAAAGAAACGCAGGCATATACGTTTTAATGCATGCTATAACATGATTTTTGCATATGTAAGTGCCACGATATATATGTGCATAATATGAGGATCTTTACTACTATGAGAAGAATATATGCATATATTCCTTGTTACCAAATTCTGTTATCTATCATTGATAGTCCAATTAAAACACGTCACATAGAATATCTCATGTCTGTGGCGTATCCCACAAGATGTCTAGTGTGTGAATGGAACTGGAGCACATATCCTAAGATTCGGGATTGTGGTAGGGCAAGAAAATTTTTGGGATCGTGATTGATCCATAATCCAGCGGTTTATAACTTGGGATCAGTGATAATTTGCCATTGTTTGCAGGGGCATAGCTAGGGTCTTTTGCGAGTACCCCATTTTTGAAAATATTATTTTAGTAACCCTTAAAAAAAACAAGTTTTAGTGTTTTGATTAGAGGTCGTTAAGTGAATACATATCCCCTCTACCATCTTCTAGCTACGCTCCTAATTGTTCGAATAGTTAATATCACAAATTTGACACACGTTTGATAAAAGCGGCAAGAAAACTCTTTCAATCTCTTTTAACAAACCTGTCAAACAGGCAACAGCTGGATGATTTGTGTTACAAAGACCGGCCTCTGTGTTTTTTCTTAATCAATTGCATTACCATTATCATGCATTTATGATTCGGAGATAGTCGACAACCGTCTTTCTTCTTTAATTATGTTCACATAGTATTAGAATATATATAAGACAATTTTATTTTGCACACGCATACATGTTATTATGCATGCGTGTAACACATGACACACATCTAGGCTACAAGTGTGAGGTGCTTGTAGCCTAGATGTCTGACACATATACACATATGCATAATAACATGCATACATGTAGGTAAAATAAAATCTTTGTATATTATGTATTATTTGTAACAAGTATATATCATCAAAGTAGAAATTTTGCATCTACTTGTTAATGGATGTATATAAGCTGGCTTAAAACACTTTCTTTTTCCTTTTCCCTTTTAGATGACATTATATTGTGAAACTTAGACACAAAAATGGATTATGGTTTAGGTTTAGTGATGTAAGTTGTAGACGTCCCGATTTCTCACCATACAGAGATCATTTAATAATAATTATTATAACTGCACCGAATTTTGACTTTCTTATATGCAAAAAAGCTTCACTATTGACAATACAATTGACGATTCTATGACACGTATCTCATTTTTCATCTTGTCTGGGACACAAATTAGTGGGTTATGGTTTAGGTTTATGTTTAAAGCTGCAAGCTATGTAGCAGAAACGATCTATTGTTGCAATCAATTTTGACTTTCTCATCACTCAATTCACTAATTAACAAAATTTGGCAACACATCACTCTTTCTTGCACTCAATCCTCAACTCAAACATTTTTTTAAATTTATCTCACAACTTTTCTTGAACTAGTAATTAATCACTACAAGTGAAATGGCCTATAAATCCAGTACTCAACCAGTACAGCAATGCAAGTGATTTCCCTCTTTCAAAACCTCATTAGTTGTAAAACTAAAATGGCATCTTCGACTCCGGTGGCAGTTCTTGTCGTGGCTGTTCTTTCAATCCATCTCTTTCTTTTCCTGTCTACTTCAGAAGCTGCGATCTCATGCAACGACGTGATCAAAGACCTGAAACCATGTATTAACTACCTCAAGAGTGGTAGCGGGGCGCCTCCGGCTGACTGCTGTGCCGGAGCATCAAGCCTTGCTTCGAGCGCTTCAACCACGGCCGACAAGCAGGCTGCTTGTGCTTGCCTTAAGAATGCTGCCAAGAACATAAATGTCAAGCCTGAACTTGCAAAATCTCTTCCTGGGAATTGTGGCATCAGCTTGCCTTACCCCATCTCTACAACTGTTGATTGTTCCAAGTAATAGTCTATCTAACTCAAAGCCGAATTTTCATCTATGAACTGCCCAATTCTGATACTGTATTACACCACTTCACTGACCTTTTTATCCTTTTTCTTGCCAGGATCAACTGAGATGGTGTGGAGGCGGGGGTGATAAAAATTTGGATGTCTTTAACATCATGTCATAATCTATGTTTGAGTTTCATTACCTGTGCTGTTTTCTGTTGAATAAAATGTATTTTCATTCTTGTAGTGAAAATGCAGTGAGATTATCATGTTTTATTACGCAGTGTTATGAGTGAATTGCAATATTTTCATTTCAATCGCGACAAAAAGGCTTTTAAGACATCATTAATGATCATATGTTCCTATACAAGTCGACAAACAGGAAAGCAGGTGAGCAAAACAAGTTCAATTGTTATACAATCTTTAATACTACTCTTTTAACCCTGCATTCCATCCTTCGAATGAGAGACCGATTTATAACCTTTATCTACAAAAGACTACAATGGTCTATGTCAAAGACAATATTTGAATCAAAAAGTTAGGCCGGTCCTTAACAGTTTTAAGCTGCTTCTTCCATCCTCCATTCCTTGACCCCTCAGCATGTGCCACAGTAACGAAGATGTTTCTCATAAAAGTCTATTAGCTGCATAATGAAAGAAACCAATACTATTAGATTGATAATTCAAAATGGGGGTATTAATCATTATCATGCCCAGGAAATGTGGTAAACGAATCTTATATGTTGAAGCAGTTACCAGAAGTGGATGGTTAGCTTTCAAAAATTTGTTATCAACTGTCACTCTTGTACCATCAAGCCTGTAGCAGCCATGAAAATTACAGAATTTAACCCCATGAGTCACAACTCATGAACATGTACACCTCTTGATAACCTAAAGCAGGACAAGCTAGAATCCACTTTAAAAAGAAAGAGAAACAAAGACGATAAAAATCCATACTAATTGACACAGTATCAAAACATTCATAATGTGATTGCGATGTCAAAGCGTAACTTATGAATAATGATCCAGAGTATGCTTGTACAAAAGTTAAAGGCAATCTACAACATAATTCCAAAGTTTAAGCTAGCAGTTCTAGTCTATGTGAAAACTCAAAATCTCAAGACAATCTTACTTCAATAAAATAAAAACAGCAAACAAAACAAAGTAAGTTAAAAAAATCAGATCAAACTTCAGATTTCTCTTTAGCAGAAATAACATGCCAACTACCATATAGTTCCAGCCAATAATTAGAATTTCCTCCAGATAACGAATAGAAATATGCAGACAGTATGCATCTTTATTTCTGTTCACGCATCACTGCACACTGGATTATGGTGATTACTGACCTGCAATTTATAATTGATTAATTGAATTAACAGCCGTAGCAATATCCCATCTTATATTAGTTACCCAAACGGCACAGAGTATAGTACGACCCACTCTCACCGTTTCTTTTTGGCCTTCAAATTCTATTATATGACAAAATACCCAAGGCAGATCAAGACTGACTCTGCAAATAAATTGTCGTCCAGATGTCTAAGATGTAGTTTGTGAGAGATGAGCTCCAGCTAGTCAGATGACCATTCTGGATGTATATCCTTATCTACTTTTGGAGGGCATCCTTTAAACATGCGGTTCCATTTTGTAGTTAAATTTCATATTCTCCATGTCATATGCTAACATCTTTTCCCGTGGAAAAGAATTTTTGGATTGGAGGTACCATCATGAAAATTCGAGTTCCATCTTCAAGCAATATATATGAATTATTATAGTTTCTATTAACAAATTGAAAGTGATTAGCAATAGTCTTATAAATCCAAAGCTTCAACAACATAGTGGATTTCAATACCAGACTTGATCCATAAGTAGAATTTGTTTACGGTTAAGTAAACTTGAGAAAAGAAATATTGTCTAAATTCATTTAATAATGGAAAGCTACATCCAGAAACATCATTGCAACATACAGTTGGAATAACTAGTATAAAAGACAGCACTATGGAGCCTCCTATTGTTTGATCATATTAACCTGGGGCATTAGCAAGGAATGGAGATGGTGCAACTACACATCCTAGCAATGCACCATCTAATTTTTCCAGGTATCCAATTGATAAAGTCCTGCTTACAACATTTGATATTTTTATGGATTTAAATGTACTTTCTAATTTATATTTTCTTTCCAGAGAGAAAGTAATGCAAATTTTAGAGTTTTAGTGCCTGGGGGACATTAAGTTACGGATATGACCACCAGTTAAGCATGAAATATGAAAGTTGGAGTTAATTACGAACCTCACAGCATCGAATGCTACTAAAACCTCTTCAACATTGTTTGAGATTGAAATTTGATAGCTTATAGGCTTAATGATCCGAGCTATAGAACCTTGCTTTCTGGAATCCTCAAGCTGACTCGTGCTATTTGTACTGTTCCCTAGAAATTCGTGACTTTGATCGTATCCTGGTTCAGCCACATTACAAACTGCAAGTGCACATTGTGCATCATCCACAGTATTGGATGCTGGATCCTTCTTGAACCTCTTGACAGAACCAGATTTTCGCTTTTTAGCTCCAAGGCACCGACTGGACACAGCTGGTTCCAGACCATCAGCCTGTTGCAATCCATTTGCGGAGGCATCACCAGTTGTTAATTGGTCTTCTGAGAAGGTGCTGCCTGCCTGTCCACATTATCCTCATTGATTGTTGTTGCACCCTTTAGCTCACACAGTTTCAAATCCAACTCCTTTAGTTCTTTCCTTCCTTCGGGAAGCTCTTCAAGACCATTTTCATTTGCCTTTTTGGTTGTTTCAGCACCATTTGCAACAGAAGCAAGAGCCTTATCATTTTCATTTGCAATGCTGGAGTCATATACCTTGGGGAAGGGCATAGGCCCTTCCAAAATCCTAACCCTGTGTGACGGCACATTGTAAGTGGCAGCCAGTGGAGAATGCTTTGGCTGCTTTTTCTTAATTTTAGCATGAATTATCCCACTCTTGCGCTTTCGCCTACGTGTTTGCCTAGTTTTCCCAGTTTTCAAACTTCACATCCGGCAAAGCAAAAAATGGCAAACAGAAAATGTCACAATTAGGGTACATATAAGACATAAGATCATAGAAATATCATCGTGATAATTTCATTAAAAATCATATATCGTAACAATAGTACTGTAGATAAAAACAAAACCCAAACAGAAACAGAAAACCTTTCTTCAAATTCATCAATAACATCCGAACATTGCTGTAAATTCTTGCAAGGCTCCCACGTATTAGCATCCTCAGACCAGCCTCGCCTTTGCAAAAATGCCCATTACATTAATTAGAAGTATGCAAAAGTCATTTTCAAGTTATGAAAAACCAATATACCACATTACCTCCCAAAATTCACCTAATAATACAGTATATACATATTTCTAATCTGGAATACATACCACTTAATGAGATACTGCAATTGGCCCTGCATTTCGCCGGAAACCACAACAAAACAAGAACATTCCAGAAATTTCAGTAAATCTCATCCGATAATACATTCACAAAACTAACAAAGTTCGAACTAAATATAAACGAGGAAATACGATATATATATATATATATATATATAAGTATACCTTCCGAATGCGCTTACCGCGCACGGCTTCGATCTCATAGTACCCCTCAGCTAGCTTCGGCATCTCGACCTTTGCCCCTTCCTCCTCTTCCTGCTGGGGTTTTTCCATTTCCGAGTTTCCCTCAGGATCTTCCTCTTCTCCGACTCCTTTCACAGCAACTTCGGTAGCTTCAAAATTTTCAATTTCCTCCTCCCCATTTTTCCCCAACGCAACTACCATATCATGCTTCTGGGGTTGCTTGGGCTTCATACTTTTCCTGCTTTCCCCTCCTTTCATATTCTCTCTCAAAAGTTTGGATACTCCTGGTAAAAGAAGTAGCTAAAGCTTGCTTGGTAGCTAATTGCGGCATTTTTCTTAACCTTCTCTTCAACCATTTTTTATTTTTTATTTTTTTTAAAGCTTCAACTTATTTCCTTCAAAACTATTTAAGACCCGTTTGGTTCGTGTTATAATAGAAATCTATTATAATTTCATCACATCAAATCACACTTTTTTCACTTTTCAATAAAATTTAACCAATCACATTAAAAAACATGTCACAAAAATTCAAATTTCAAAATATATTAAAACACAATTAAATTATAACACAAACCAAACAACTTTAAGCAGTCAATTTTCAATTTGGGAACACCTATTATGATTTGAATTGTGTTGTAGCATGTAGGGATTGGATACTTGAATTATCTGAGCCATATCTTATCTCCTACTTTCCCCTTGTATATAAAAAAACAAAAAGGAAAAAAAAAATCAAACAACTGTTTTTCAGCCTATGTTTGGTGATCTTAGAGTATCCACATTAGTAGTACTAAAGTAGATTGTTAGTGGAGTTGCTAATTAACAATTCAAAAAATAACATACATTAGTGGTGTTAAAGTAATTACTAAAAGTATTTAATTTAACAAGCTATTAATTTTATTGTTAAAGTTAATAACAAACTTAACACTTTATGTGGTATTATTTCTTCTTTTTTATTTTAATTAAATTGTGATTGGTCCACTATTTGACTATTGAATTTATGACTAAATTTAACACTCTTATTTAGAATCACCAATGTGACACAAATTAATAGTTAAATTTAATTTGTTTATGTGTCATTTAACAATTACTAACAACTCTACTTTTTACTTATGTAGATAGTTAATTTTAACTCTACTAATGTAGATGCTCTTATAAACTACTAAAACTTACTTTATTTATTAAGAAAGAAGAAAAAAAGATATTTTGTCTTAATAGATTTTTTTTCTCAATTTCATTAAGAATAAGGTAATCTATCGTGTTGATGAATATTTCCAACTGTCTCCTTAAATTCTAGCCAGTAGCATCTTTTGTATTTTGAGAACTATCTATAAATTATTTTCCACTTTTCCTTGGATCTCCTGTATTTAGATCTAGTAAAGCAAGCATGAATTTTTCTCCCGACCCCTCCTATATTTTCTCTTCTACAAAATTTTCAAGAATTGTTGCTACGTCATCACAGGTGTCTTTGGAAACTATAAAGAAAATTTGCTTTATATATCTTGTACGAATCTTCGATTCAATTGGTTGGTACAATTCTTTTGTTTGAAGGGGACAAATATTATTATTATTATCTCACTATGTTTGGCAACCATTTAAAATTTACCTTGATTTATCAACTAATTTAAATTTTAATTTTTAGACACATAACAACACTATATTTAACCACATATTTGATATGATATGAGCTCTCACATCATTTTAGTCATTACATCCACATAGCACAATTACATCTCGACACCTATATAAAATTTGAATTTTAAATCCATTTAAAAACTCATCTAAATTTAAAACAATCACCCTCAAAAAATATTTTTAATAAAATTAGGGGTTTTATTATTGTTTTTTTTTCTTTTTTTTTTTTTTTAAAAACACACTAAATGGATCGGGGCGAACCCGGTCTACCCCGCCCCGCCTCGCGACCTCTGGCGGGGAGGTGGATCACTCCCCGATTGGCGCGGCGACATTTTTTTGCCTCGATCAGTTCAGGGCACCACGGGTTAGCGACTGGGTGAGGGTAAAATGTCATCCCTATCTCGAGGCTCATCTAAGTAACACCTAGGCGATTTGCAAGAAAATTAAGCTTATGAAGAAACTCTTTAATGTTCAACAATCACATATTAATATTATTTTGATTAATGTATGCCGTTTAATATGCGCTACTAACTTATTAGTTCATCAACTTTGATAGCTTCATACAATTGTATAAAAATTACATAGTTAAACTAAGCGATAACATAATGTTCCAAATTGAAAATGGAACATCATGGTGTGACACACGCATCCAGTGTTATTTATGGCGTTAAACATCTAATTTTAAATCATTTATTAAAGGATTTAGAGGGAAAAACTTTTATTTCCCCATAACTGGACACATTTCAATTTCTTCTCTAGAGCGTCAAACTGCCGTATCAGTACCACTATCCACACCATTTTACCCTTCAGTTTCAACAACTTCACTACCTATTGACCTACCTACTAAATTTGAAATTTTTCGTTCCTCTAGATCTTTCTTTACCCCAGAAGAATGGGAAAGAAAGCTCAGGCCTCCTAAACCAAAACCCAGATATGTCCGAAAATCCACTCAACCTACACCAACTCCTTTTACACCAACAGAACCATTGCCTACTTACACAATAGAACCTCACGTTCAACCTGAACCTAAACTTAAAGCTTCTCAAATGATGGTAAAAAATCATATTTCAAATTTCTTGCATTAGACTATGTAAGTCAATGATGTTCCTGTCTTCCCCATCATTAAAGATACTTTATCCTCAGATAAATCCTCTCACAAATCTAATTAAGACTCCTCTGATGAGAACTGTCCTCCTCTCTTTATGGTAGAAAATTCTGGTCCTGGCCAGACATACTCTAGTCTCTCTAGTCAGTAACAACCTACAGGAACTGCTGAGCCATTGGTTGAAGAAATTATTGATAAAAGCGAAGAAAGCCCTAATACTGAAACTCCTCAGTCTACCGGCTTGGATTGGAGACAGTATGGTTTAGGTTTGTTGTTGAAGGGTTGCTTCAATCCTCTGTTGACTTTGATCAATCCTCTTTAGTAAAGTATTCTGGTTCAAGGCATTCTCTGACTGTCAATTTAGCACTGCATCAGTTGAAGAGAGTTTCTCGAAAAATCCATCTGATCTTCGAGATGTGGGATTTGGTACCTTCTAAGAATGATAAGATTGGTATTTTCAAAAATATGTTAAAGGGGGAAAATTATCCTGAGGCGGTGGATGAAACATATGAATTGTTTATGGAATATGAGCTGGAGGTGAACTAGACCAGTCCCACCTTTTGTGATACTGCTCATGATCATCGTCATCTTCATCCCAACCAGTAGGTACAATAGGTTCATCATCCTGTGAAGGGGGAGTAAATTTGACATAATAGTCAAACTTACCAGAGGGTTCTCCAAGAAGGCCGATTGTAGGATCATTCTGTTGCTCAAAAGCCTGATGAAGTTGCCTTTGAGACTTTCCCTTGTTCTTTCTCCTAGGTCGCCGAGAACCATCGATTTCCTTTCTTCTTTGAGAACTTTGGCCTGAAGAACTTTCTTCTTTTCTTCTTCAAGAAGGGTTAGTCAAAACCTTTTGAACTTAGGTTTGAAACGTTTCTTGTAAAACTTTTTCTTGACAAGACAGTCACAATTCTTCATAGCATGTTTGCATTTAATCTGCAAGGTTGGATTGGTGTAGGTACTTTTGAGTTTGGCACCTGTAGTACTGACTTATTGGTGAATTGAGATAACAGCTGCTCATGAGAGACTTCATCATTTGAAAAGAGAATGATATCATCAATGTAAACCAGTGCAGTAGAAAGTAAAGGATCAAAGATCCTGGTCATAGCTTTTTGAAATAGAGATAGTGTTGTTTTGAGACCAAAATGCATGACGGTCTATTGATAATGGTGATTTGGGATGCAAAAAGTTGTTTTGTATTTTTCTTCTGAAACAATGTCTAATTGTCAAAATCCTACTTTGAGATCAAACTTAGAGAAAACCTTTACTTTAGACAAATTTGTGAACATGATTTTCTTATCTGACAGGGAAAATTTATCATCTACAATGAAGGCATTGAGTGGTTTGTAGTCAATGATCTAATCTGAGTTTTCCTCTGACTTGTTCACTCCAAATCTTTCTCTCTCTGTTCCTATGATCAAAGTGCAGATCTTTCCAGACAAATATGAGAAACCAATTTCACTAATTGGATTATTTGATATGAGAGCAGCAACCTCAATTCTCAACCCAGCTATTCTTCCACCAGAAATGTGGAAATCACACCAGGAGATTTTCCAGTCTACAAGTGATTATTTTACCACTGATATTATCAGCAAACATATCAAGCTTCAACTTTTTCCAGAGCTAAACCTCTATCACAAGTTCATTGGAACTTCCTCTCCTAAGAGTCTGGCCCCTTTGTGTCGGCGTGGATGTCGTTGTTTTGGGTTGGAATACCGTGGTGCACACTCTCACCGCCACTGTGGTATCATAGCCTTTACAGTTTATCTTGCTGGTATATGTTCTAAGGAGTTTGCTGGTCTTAATTACACAGGGATATTAAGGTAGAAACACCTCAAAAAATATGACTTCTAGCACTTTGATCATAGGAACGAGGAGAGAGAGAGATGACCTGGATGTCATAACATTCTGAATAATCATCAGAGTCATCTTCATCTGAATAATCTGAAGAGAAATTATCATAATCAATTGCAAAAAGTGTTTCTAGGGACTGTTCATCTTGTTCTGAGAGTAAGGACTCCAAATCTTCTTGATCATCAGGATTAATCTTTGTAGCAACAAAGATCTGTAGGAGTATTTTGTCCTTTTTGTTTTGACAATTTTTTTGCAAAGTGGCCTTTCTTTCCGCAGATAATGCATCAATTTCCTTTCGAATCCATCCATGAAGCTCACCAAAAGATGTCTATTGTAAAGCCTATCCTTGAAGTTCGAGAATACGAAGAGTTTCTTGTCTAAGAGGATCAGGAATAGAGTTTAAATAGACTTGCTTAACATTAGCATGTGTTTTCCTCGGACTTGTTCACTCCGCTTGTTGACATGCCCAAGGAGAAGTTGTGGGGCTCAATAAGCCCTTCTTGTTGTAACTGGTAAGCTCTTGAGTGGCCAGTTGAAGGTGTTCTGGGTTCATTTCAGTGTGACTAGCTTTTGTGGGATTGATGTCTTCATTTTTTTAAAGGGAAGAGGGATGAAGAAATTTGGGGTTTTTCTAGATAGGGTTAGTGCATTTAGTGAGAAAATCAGTGTGAGATTCTGCACAACAATCTCAGATAAGTATGTCAGTGATGAATTGGTAGGGTAACATGGAGTAATGAACTCCTTGTTGTAGGTAGGGCACATAGTAGAACTTAAACCTTAAACCATCAGGTAGAGGAATAACTTGCTTTTGCCAAAGTTGTCGGATAATATCAAATCCAATCACAATATCCTTTCGTGGAGAGGAAGATCCAATGAACGTTCGCTCACACCTACTTCTTCTTTTCATAAATCAAACTCTTCAAAAATGGAATATTTGTATGAAGTTTTGTGTCTATCAGAAGATGATAATGTTCACCTTACCAATCTTCCTCTTGTAAATCCATATGCCGCTTATATGAAACCTAAACAGTCTCTCACTAGGACCGTTAAGAGTCTTGTTTCACCCACTAAATCACAAGTAAAAGAGTATGTCCAAGCCTTGAAGTTTGATTAACATCTGTTGCCTGCAATTAAACAAGAACAGATGGTCACTCTGGAGATTCCGTCCGGTTACACTCACATCCAACTCGGTGTTGTTCTAGTCGCTCTGACTCTCCATGGCAGAAAAGGTTTATCTGCAGTTTCCAAAATTGTTCTACTTGACACACGGTATGCTGATTATCAGCATGCTTATATAGCAACTATAGAAACCACTCTTAATGCTGAAACAGTCTTGTTCACTATGTTCCCAAATTTCAATATACCCAGCCGGGATCCACAATTAATGGACGCTCTAAAACTCCAAGTTCAGATCGTTGGAGCAGTTCCGTCAACCATGACTTATGCTGCAACTCTTCACTATCAAATGTTGTATCGGATCCAGAGTCATTCTCTTGATTTTTCCAATCTAGGGACAGAATATGCTCTCTTTATCCAGGTAGATACTGACATGTGTCTTTTTGCACTCATGTGCCAAGACAGATTTCTAAATCTGAGCTAGTCAAACTCATCTTAGAAACCTAGATTACTAGTTATGAGCAAAAACATTATGCCAACAAAAATTCTCAGCCTGTTTAGTTAAATGAGCCGTTGTTCCACAAAAAAGTTACTGCTGAAGTGGAAATCCCCTTCAGAAAAAGAGAAACACAGTCAAAGAAGCCACACTATTTGTTGTCGTACTGTGACATTAAAGGCTATTGGAGGGTGACATGTATGCCCTCAGAGAAGTGCTTTGATTAAAGTTGAAAGATAATCTAAACAAAAAGTTGTGCCAATAATTGTCAAACAAATTATTAGTCACCATTCAAGAAAAGGAAAATTTGTTTCCAAAAAAAAAAAAAGGCAAAACAAAACAAAAGGAAAATTATTATATATTCTAGAAGCTACCGCGTAAATTAGACGATGATGTCAAACACGTTACACGCCTGCGTTTACACTTCAACGATTCAAAATCTTTGACCAGGAGATTTCTGTTTAAAAACCCATTTTGGGCTTCATTGAACAAACAAGTTTCTCGTTCCCGAAAATCCCAACTGGAATTTTCCTTCAGGTAAATTTTTCTCTCCGTTTCTTGATTAAACTGCAACGATTTCTTGTTTTACCCCAATTTTATTTTATTTATCATGTGGATGTTCCTATTTCTTGATTTTAGTGGATGTCGCGTTCTAATTTTTGACAATTAATGCCATTTATTTTGATGCATGCATGTACCCATGTGTGCTTCTTGTTTTCTGTGAAATATTATTAGTGGATGGGCGCTTTATGTAGCCTTTACTATCGGAGAATCTTCACGGGAGTTAGAAGCTTGAAAGCAAACAAAATGAAATGAAGAAGACACAATACCAACACACCAAAAGAAAGAATCAGCAGGCAGCAGCATAAAATAATCATAAGAATAGGACAAACTTTCCTGGATTTTAAGGTTCGAACATGATTTTGAATTGTTATCCTAAAGCAATTATTGCTCCTCCTGATTGCTTTATGGTCCACGGACAAAATGCTTAGAGGATTAATTGAGCCTTTGAAGAATTAAAACCAAACAAAAGCCATAGCCCTTTGATTTGAAATCATAAGTGGGTGATACTTGAATGGTAACATCCTACAATCAATCCTCAATCCAAAATCATTCTTTCAAGCTCAAATTTCTCAAGTGTTTAAACCAGCTTTTACACCACGAATTGGTATCAATTTGAATCGGAAAAGACAGCTGAAAAGGTGCAAAAATAAGTAAAAAGAAAAAAGCCAAGGGATACTTTTCTGCAGAATTGGTTGACCGGTGAGGAACACCGGTTGAATGGTCCTTTTACCTGTTGGTTTTGTAGGATCAATTGCTCAATTTCGATTTAGAAATGGATATCTACAAACCGTGTTTACCTCTCTCCCTTATTCCGTGGGGGCTAATCTTAACTGGAGGGGTGGGTGTGGAATATTGGTCAATTCTTTCATGGTGGATGTAGTTTGTTTCAGGGTTCATATAAAATATTTCTGATATATATCTCGCAAGAGTTTGTAGTTATGAATATAACAGTGATAGAGTAAAGGCAATAGAAAACAATAATTCTCCTCTGGTTCAAAATGAAGCATATTTACAGGGGATCGATAAAGCCTAAATGTGCAATTATTTGCTGGACTGATGATCATTCCATGCACCATGTTGATTCGTTTTGGAAAGCTAATGCAATATGCGTTATGTGAATGTGATAAGAGTATTGTTATTGCCTATTTGTTCTTCGGATTGATCAATTGTACAAATTAAAGAAGAAATTATTGCTGATATATATGTTGTATATAACATGCAGAGCGTACTAGATGTGCTAATGGTATATCATGTATTTAAGAGTTTGTTTGTGATATATTTTTGTTGGAAAAAAAATATTGATTGTTTTGGAGAATGTGGATGCAAATGAAGGAAAAGTTAGTGGTTGGAGATGAGTTTTGGATAAAAACAATTTTCAGACAATCTCTCTGAAACAAGCTCTATTGTAGTTAACCAATGATTCGTTCTTCATGAAAACCCAAAAAGTATGGTTATTTTGCACAGAACATCTTAATGAATAGTTTCTTTTGTCTCTCACTTGCAGTTAATTAGGTTAATTTTGATCCGAGTTGGGGAAAAAAATTTTTTTTGATTCGAGTTGGGGGCAAAAAAAATGGGAGATGAAAAAGGCAAACATGATACTCAGGACAAGGGGATGTTATCTCATCTCGCTGCATATGCTGCTGGAGTAGGACCTCACCCTTCACACCACGGGGCATACCCTCCTTCAGGATACCCTCCACATGGATACCCTCATGCTGGATATCCACCAGCCGGATATCCTCCTCCTCATGCTGGATATCCACCAGCCGGATATCCTCCTCCTCATGCTGGAAATCCACCAGCCGGATATCCTCCTCAGGCAGCAGGCTATCCTCCTCAGGCATATCCGCCGCCCGGTGGATACCCTCCAGCAGCTTATCCTGGTCCATCCCATCCAGGTATTAATTATGTCACCTCTAGGATTACCGTTCTGTTTTCCTCTCTGCTAATTCTGATTTGGAACTATCAGTTGTTGACATGTCAAATTAATTGGAAGTTTGAAAGTTATGACCTGCGAATGAGGGTACATAAATGAATTTTTCTGTGAGATTATCTGTCTATGGATAAAGGTCAACGTGAAATGGTAAAAGATCAGCTGAATTGTCTTATAAACCACCTCTGGCCTTTAACACCTTTAGCATACATCATTTTCTTTAAAACTTTTCAATGCTAATTAGGTGCACGTGTCATCTAGCGATCAAGATATCTGTACAATGTACCGGCTTGACATATAAAATGTTATTCAATTTATGGAGAAGACAATTTGTTGGCTTTTATCTACAGTCAGTTGTTAGGGCGTCCAAACTGTGCTGATGCTGTTCTCAATATACTCACATTGGTGCATTGGTACAAATAGGAAAGCTAGAGGATTCCATTTTAGTGATCATGGCTTTGCTGAGTTGTTGGTTAATGTCTGAAATAATTATTCGAAAAACAATTCTTGCAGGCCATGGATCTCATATGGAAACAATCGTAGCTGGGGGTGCTGCAGCAGCGGCTGCTGCCTATGGGATGCACCATATGTCGCATGGTGGGTACCATCATCATGGCGGGTATTTTGGCCATCACCATGGAAAGTTCAAGCATGGAAAATTCAAGCATGGAAAGTATGGAAAGCCATGGAAGAAATGGAAATGATAGATTGACACCTCGTCATTGTTTTGTACGTGCTAACAACCAGTAGTCTTGTATAATTATTTGATAAGTATTATTTTTATTCTTTTATTTCTTTGAGATTAATTTTCTAGAACCTTATAATGATATTTTGACTGCTTCATTGTGTTATTTGTATATAGCAGCTAGTAATTCAATGCAATTAAAAAATTTCAGTGCATCGCGCAAATGAGCAATATTTGGTTGGAATTGCATTTGATGTTGGTTAAAAAATCTTTTACAGACAAGTTGGTATGTTATTTTACTAACTTATTTAAGTATGTTATTTTACTAACTTATTACATAGAGTCATTGACTGATTAAAAGTAACATGTACCTTCCTATTGCCAAACATTCCTCCTGTATTTGTACATTTTTAATTAGTTGGTATATTAACACGTCAATTTGATAGTAGGAGAGCGAGCATACGATAATTGCAAAATACAAGCGTACCAGGAAATTGCCAACTGTTGTCCTCAATCTTTTGTGTCTCTGCACCCTGATCTTTTTGGAAACTTATCCCTAACTTTTCATTTATTCGCGCCATGGTCCCGAGGGATGGGATCATGGGAAGAAAGATAATAAATAAATAAATAACTGTAGTTAAGTCAATAGAAAATCGTCAAGGCACATGTGATGTAATAGCATCTTACTTAGTGTCTGAACCATTGATCACGAGTTTGACTCTCCTACCCTACAATCTCTTTGTAATAATAGAAAATCCTTATTTGCCTTTGATAAAGGCAAAATTGCAATCGTCGCCCCAAGCTTAGGTATAATTATGACCTAAAATAATATTTTTGTGAAGACAAATAATACCCTGACATAAATCTTTAACCTAAAATGATCTTCAAAAAATTAACAAAAATGTAAAGTATTTTGAACTTATTTCAATGCAGAAAGAGTTACACGCCGAAATGCTTTACGGAAACTTTGATGCTATATTTTATTTATAAACGGAGTCCTTCATCATTGTGCATTTTAATAACCTAGATCGATCTAGAGAATGATGACACTTATTTCAAGCTTTCTTTAGAAAGATGAAAAAATTATCATGAGACCACCACGCGTGTCCCTTTTTCATGCTATAATGTGAAATTGGTACTTTAATTATGTTGGTTGTTTTAGATTTTATTATTATATATTACGATTATGATTGTGTTAAATAGCTAGCAATTATTATTCCTTTGCAATTTGCATATGTACGAGTGACCTATACTGAACATGCGTGATTCTTCGAAGTACTCGCATGTCAATTTGCATTTGGATGATTCATGAAGAAATCAATAACAAATATACAAGGGCTTAGAATATTTATATTAATTTCAATTAATAACACCAGGACCCTAAACAAGGAATTACGTACCTCAAGTTTTTTTAATATGACAGCACAACAGGTGTAGAAGAACAGGGCCACCTTTCAAGAATGTATTACTAGAGATGAAATGAAATTAAAAAAAAAAATAGCTAGAAAAAATAGCTAGATTAACGTCTTAATATAGAACATCATTAAATATCTTAATATCGTTGGTAAATTAGTAGGTGAGAGCTAACGTCTAGTACAGTGGTGATACATGCTTGAATAGTATCGAACTTAAAAGCCATGATATTTGAAGGTTTTTTCGTCGTGGACAAACATGGGGTTTATGTCGTCCGAGAGAATCTCAACATAAAAAGTAGTAATAAGGTAGGTTGTCAAGTATCTCCAACTTGACACTGCTAGTAGTCATGTTGCGAAAGGGAAACATGCTCCCGTACTCGTACAAAGGAGATTGAAAACACCCCAGTTGCAAAACGTGCTTTCTGTCCAAATCCCAAGTGCCAAAGTCATTGGGATCTCTCATCTCCAACTTGACGTGCCACCCGTCGACTCTCCTATTCCCACAAGCACAATTTCTTACACCTTTTTTCATATATTACATCACTTTTAAATGTATATTTATCACGTAAACCACATATATGTATAAAAAATATATAAAAATTGTGAAATTCCTTACTAGCTAGGTGCATGCATGTCCAAGGAAGGATTGAGGCTCCCAACTTGCCTCATAGGCTGCAATGAAACCACCAACACAACAAATTCATGATGTTGCAAAGCAAGGATATTCTTTACCTAGCTTACAAATGACACAACTTGTAACTACTAGGCCATATCCACAAAGCAACCAAGGAAACAAATCCGTTTGCAAAACAAAGGAGATAAGAACTTCCTGTCCTAGTCGCCTAGTCACTATAGACGATGGAGCGAGCACTCACTCGATCAAGGCCGCCTATACACGAGAGAAAGCAAAGATTTCTTGCAAGTGTATTATCTGTCAAACATACATATTCTATATTCTAATTATTAGGCGATTATGAGCTCTTATTAGATAGGAGAAACGAGCTGTCTCAATTTAGTATCTCATTAGCTATCCATCTAATAAGACAGTGCCACCTCATGATACTAATCTACAACTCATTAATCTTGCCAAACAATTCTCAAGTCCAAGTTGCTCCTCTACCAAAACTCTCGTCAGAGCTTCTATGGTTCACTTGACCACGAATCCAGAACTATTCGACATGGAAACAAGACACAAGATCTCTCAATAATAATACCAAATCTGTCCCAAAAAGATGGTTCGAGTTTTCTTTTTCGTCTGTCTCAAAATATGATCCAGTTTTCTTTTTAAAAAGTAACTGAAATTTTAGTTCTTTTATATGCCCATATTTAATATACATATTTTAAAAAATAGAATTATTAAAGTGAAATAATTAATAAATAAAATAGTATAATAGTGAAATAATGTTAAATTTTACTTTTCCAATAATATTAAATGAATTTTTTCTTAATTTATGTGAAAAAAGAATATGATCATCTTTTTAAGATGAAGGCAGTATTTATTTTAACATTTTAAAATAGAGAGTAAATTAAACTCTCCAAATTAGGATAGCTTACCCAATCTCTGTAATTTAATGTTCACATATTTCAATACTATTTTGTTAATGCAACCAAATCACAATTAATCTTATTGGTCAAAGATAATTAAAATAATAATTATTAATTTAAAATTAAATATTATAATACTCCTTCCATCCTACAAAAATATTCCCCTTTTCATATCCGTCTCAAATTATATTCACATTTCTTTGGTTAATTTTTTTAATTTTCTAATGTATCCTCATTTATTCATAGACATAATAATCAACAACAATAAAGAAAGACTAAAGTGAAATTTTAAATAAATCAAAGAGTATATTAAGAAATATATTCTTAAATTGTACATTTCCAATTGCATTAATAAAGTTTTTTAATTTATGTGAAAAATAAAAAGGAAATATCTTTGCGGGACGAAGGGACTGATTGTTTCTTCATTCTTGATACAAGCAAAATAAACAATACAAATAAAGAGTATGTTGGAGTGGATTAAAATTTGGGGTTTATTGATAAATATCAATGTTTTCTTTACTATTTTTAAAATTCAATAGCATTAATCATTTTTTTGGGTAAAAATTAAGGGGGTCACAGTACTGTAACCTTAAGTGTTGGTCACAATTCCACCCGTCGCACCGCTGTCACAAAAACATTGCACCACTAGTTAGAACTCAATTATGGAGAGTCATAATCACATTCCAATGAGTCACGGTCACACACCATATGGTAACAGTTGCACTCCAGCTGGTCACAATGACAACGCCGGCGAGTCACAGATCGCTGGCCACAACAACACCACCACCGCCCCTGCCACAATTGCTACCAGAGTCACACCAGTGGAACTATGATGTGTCACAAATCACCACACGAATTTTACAAACACAAATTTAGAAAAAATCAATCGCAAAAAATACAAATTTTGAACCTTATTTGAGCCCTAAATTTCAAAACCCTAATTCGACACAAATCATCAAAAAAAATCTGAAATTTGGAGAACTTGTGGCTTCAAATAAAAAAAATCGATACAGAGTCAACAAAAATATAAAAAGAAGAAATTGCAAAATTTAACTAGTTTTAATTAGGCATGTACAAAATGTCCACTTTTTAAATCTATGCACAAATGCCCCTTTCCTTATTTTTTAGACAATATTGCCCTTGAACAAAAAATTAATGCCAGTTAAGTATTCCACATCCTCAATTCCAGCCCTTCTTCCATCTCTACAATATTCTATCCCATAATCTTCCCTTCCTCTCGCCTCTCTCTAAAAGCTCACAACCGCCATTACATTTATGCATCTCTATTGTCTACATGGTTCAATTTTCCACCCTTTTATCAAACAATAAAATTTAATTTTTCCTCAATATCTATTGGGAAGCTTGTAATTTTTCTTTTTTTTCCCCTTTCCCTTTTTTCTTTTCTTAAGGGTTCAATTTTGATTTTTGCACTATAATGTTAATCAAGAAGTTTGTCTCTCTTCCTTCTCACTCTGGAAGGCATTTGCAGCGTCACCTTTTGGTTTGGTATGTTACCCGCGAGTCCTTGAGATCTTCCCGAAGAATGTGATCTGAGATGCTATAACCTACACCGACCATGGACGCGGGAAAACCGTCACTGACTCACCGCTGCAGATGTTTATACGCTTAATAGGCAATCGTACACTCTATTGCCTTAGAGGTTAATTTCTAGGACTAGAGCCCATTTTTTGATATATAATAAAAATGTAGTGTTTTGTTTTTATTAGCTTATTTAATTGGCCTAGAATTGATTTTTGTTCAGCAAATTGAATATGTGCTTTAGTTTTGGTTTTTCATTCATTCGTTCAACTGCATTCTATTATTATTATTATTATTATTATTATTATTATTATTATTATTATTATTATTATTATTATTAGTTTCTAATTTCCCTTTGTGATGCCAAGCAATTCAATTTTGAATAATAATTTGATCAACACTCCAGACAAATAATTATCAAGCTTGACATCTAAAGCCAAATAAGGGTGATAAGATGAGACGTCGACCTTCATCTTATTTCAGTGGTAACAGACAAGAACTATATATTGAAAAGTTGGAAATAAGATGCTCTCTTTTATTGTTTTTCTTTCTCCCACTCTTTCCCTCACATATAGTATATACTCTTTAACAGTACTCTTACACTTATTTACCAAATTATTAATGTTGAGAGTTACAGCGGTTAGCTGTCAAGATATAAAGATCTAGTGTATAGAATCATAGTTACAAATTTTTACCAAACTATAATTGTGGAGAACTACCGCAAATGATTCTCAAATATACGTATAAGTTGTGTGGCATTTGCACACTTTGATAACTATCAAAATTATTGCAATTAAATATTAAGATATACGAATAAACTGTATAGATTGTTGTATTTACTATTTTTTATCAAATTATAACCTTAGAAAATTATCGTGAATAACTGTCGAGATATACAATCAACTGTATGATATGCATATATAGAGCTAATTATTGTCTAGAATTATTGCAATTAAATATTGAGATATTCAAATAAAGTGTATGGATTGTTGTATTTACACTTTTTTATAAAATTATAATTGTAGAGAATCATCGTGAGTAATTTTCCCGACATAAAAATCAACTGTATGATATTCTAGAATTATTGCGATTAGATGTCGAGATATACAAATAATGTATGGAAAACCACTTTTTTGAACAACTATAGCTGTCGAGAATCAACATATAGACGAATTGTGTAGAATGTCATACTACTTTTTTCTGGTGGTCATTACCCATTGTAGATTGAGAATAACTTGCACAAGTACAATGTTGCATACTTCCCTCCCCCCTCCCCAAAAAAAAATCCAAGTTGTATATTTTAAGGAAAAAGAAAGAAGAATTATTACTTAAGGGTAAAAATATAATTTTATTCAAAACATAGCCTCGCACAAGTTTTTAAATGAACCATATTTGATCCTTTTTTTTTTTTTTTTTTTGAATATAGCCATTTTAGAAATAGTCCCATATAAAAATAAGATCGGAAACACATAGACACAAAATTTGATACAGAAATTTGAAGAGTTGCAAATTGGTCTAATCAGATCTTTCTGTCGCCTCTTGTCTTGTCTCCACTTGAAAAAACTTCTCGAATCAGATCGATTTGATTATTGGTGTGAACACTCTCCTTTTTCCCGACGCAATTGATGGGAATATGGACCACTATCGATGCAAACTTGAACAGGATGGGTTGAGAAACATAAATACATAATATTATTATTTATTTAATGATTAATAAGAAAATAATAATTAGTCTTTTTTATCTAAATAAATAACATTATTTTTAAGGATTAGATTCAAAGCAAGGCATCCTAGGCAGTACGTGAACAGCTATAACCTCTGCTTCAGGCGGCGAGGCCACCACCCAAAACTTTGCCGGCATCGTCAAAATGTCAACCACCGCAATCTCTCCACCACCGCTGCAAACTGCGCAAACTGATCTCCGCCCCCTGCCGCTATATGTTGAGCACCTTTCAGATGCTCCGGTGACTCGATCAACTTCTCCCAGCAATCACTTTCTCCATTGTACCTGCTCAAGAAACCATTCTCCTGATCCACAACATACATGAAATCACCATCCACAGCCGCTGGCCCGACCCATCCGGCAAGCATTCCCCTTGGCATTTCTTCCCACTGATTCGTCGCGAGATCATAAACAATTCCATCTTTAGGCGTTTTACCGTTTATATTCACCATGCAGAGCTTGTTTCTGTACCCGAGTGCTTCCACTGCATCTCTGCTGAATCTTCCATCTTTTAATGAAGCAATTTTCTCCCAGTTCCACTCTATATCATTCTTCTTCATGTCCCATTTTTCAACAGACCGAGCCACGTCACTCTGGTACTGCCGGCCAACGCCGCTTGCAATATAGACACTCCCCTGAGCAGAACCAGCAATGCACCACCGGCGGGGATGCGACGGGGGAGGGCCAAAATACCAGTTAGGACTGGATAAAGGGTCGAAAACCAACGGACGAGTTAACGCGGGAAGAAACTTGTGGGTGGTGGCGCATACCAAAGCCAGACGCCCTGAAACTGCTATGGACTGAATGGGGAGAATTCTTGATATAAAAGCCGGATGCCGGCGGAGAATGCATAATGGTGATTCCAATGGAGGGCTCGGCAGCATCGCCCACCTCGACGAAATAGGATCAAAACAAAGGAAATCAACAGAGTTCGGTCGAGAAACCAATGCGTAAAGAGAGAAAAAAGGAGGAAAAGAAGGAGAATATATGAGTCGCCGCCATGAACGGCAAACTCTGTAGAGAACAGAGGGGTGGAGGCCGGAAATACAGAGCTGGGCAAGGTGATTAGGCAAGCCAGGAATGATCAGAGACTCAATTTCAAACTCCATTTTCTGATTACTTTTCAAGAGCTTTTGAGCAACAACCTTCGTGATAAGAAAACCTGTGATTCTACAGTGGCAAATAGATATCTTTAATTATATAGAGACACTTATTGATTTTTGCTTGCTTCCTAAGAACTTTTCTGGGCTATACCACGATCAAAATTCATAAGTGGGAGCAGTTTATGTAATAACAAATGCAAGAATCTTAAAAAATGCTTTAATAACGTAAAAGACAAACATATACTTCACGATCGGTTGAAAAGTGCAATTAATGATGCAACTTCGTGTAATTATAATAGAGTCGAATATCTACTTTCTTGATACAAGACAAATATTTATGATATGATCAAATATCCAAGTTGCTGGCAAAAAAGGACCGGCCTTATTTGGTGGAGATTCGCCGTTAATAATACTCTACTTATCATTATGTTACTTCTTAATGATATACACGCACGTGAGATTAAAAATTTTACAGAAACTTATAGCGCGAGTGTGCAAACTCGAGTCAGCAATTACTATAGCATCATACGATTATCAATATCCACTAAACACCAGTTTTTCCTCCTTTTATCTCATCTACTTTGGAAATAATGAATGCTGCTACTCTCATCAAGAAAGGTCGTTATTTGCATGGGACGTTTCTAGTCCTGATCTCCCGCTAGACATACATGTGTGACGGGAGATCATTAGATGGACAATTCAAATGCCGGTTGTCTAATGATCCTACGTGGCATAATTCCGTCTAACGTATGGATCGAAGGGAGATCATTTTTAAGCGTTTCTAACTAGACACCGCCTATGGAATGAAGAGTTATATATGATCAATGACACATCTTCTCATCTAAAACAAACATATTTGTGCACTAGTATATCAATTCATCAATATATGGAAAAGATATGATTTAAGCAATTCAAACTTTATTCGAACAATAGCGATATACTTTGCATCACTTCAAACTACGTGGGAACTTGCGTGTGTGTTTATATATATATATATATAATAAAATTGAATAGTACTTTTATGTGATAATAACAAGTTTCAAAGAATCACACAATCGACTGTGTGGAGTGAACAAGCAGAATCCGCGTGTATCTAAAAAGTTCACAAATCATCACAATTAACTTTCCCATATCTCGATTTATATATGCACGCACCTGACTGTAAGCACCTTTAAACTCAGCAAAAGATCCTTCGATTGAGTAACTATTTATATGCAAGCTAACCGTTCGATGACTTAGTGATGCCTCTTTCATATGTGACTTGAAAATTGTCTTTCTAATTAGTTCATGTTTCGTAAAAATTGTAGAATGGAATTCTTGAGACACAGAGATAATAAGAAACTTTTGTTTCCTTTCCCATAAACTCGACAATAAATATGCTAACAACTAACATCTATGCTTCCCTATATATCTAAAAACATAGCCCAGTAGCCACGTACATTTTCGCTAATCATCTTCAAACTTCCACGGCACGTATAAACGATTTCACCTTCGTATGAATACAACGTTATAAATCCTTTATAGTCAAGACACGATGGTCGGTTTAATTAATTATCCATGGCTATGTAGGAAGTTGATTAGGAACCCTCGGGAAAAAAGAAATATTTATAATAATGATAATTACCCCGTTAGGTAGGCTAGACCGAAGATGTCAATGGGGTCTCACATTCCTTGGATGACCGGACGGAGGATTGCCTAGCGCCACCTTGTTGGCTACTGGAGCAGCCATTCCGGGAAGAACTGGCGACAGAACCTCCATGATTGCTGCCGGGGGGCCGCCGGGAAATCTGGCCCTCGACGTCTAGGCGGCGGGTTTGGAAACCGAAGCAACGTTTCATGCAGGTGTAAATGAAGACTAGGAACCAGAAGAGCCATGGGCAGCCTATCAAGGTGAATGCAGCAAAGGGAAACCAAGGCTGAGAGAGATTTGGGAAGAAAACGTAGAGAACGAGAAGGATTCCGCCGGTTAATAGGCAGAGGCAGAATAGGCAAGAGATAAGAGGAACCCTGATATCTCCACCCTTTTCTTCCTCCATAATTTCTTTAACAAATTAAACTTCCCGTCCGGCCCCTAATTTCGTCCCCCTTTCTTTCGCCGTCTTCTTCTTCCTTCAACGTAGCGAGCACGACCTTCCTCTTATTTTGTATATATATGTTGCAGCTGTTAAAATTCAAAGAATCTGATCCCTCTTTCTTCTTTCTGGGATTCTAAGCCAATTTTCTTTCTTTGTTTCTAGGATTCTTGAATGGGCAGATTCAGGAGATGAAAACAATAGCGGCGTCGAAAACGGGGAGGTAGTTTGGGATATTTCTCAAAAAAATGGAATGGCGTATGGGCTTATGGGATGCGTAGTTGTTGTCTTGTTGAGAAATACAATTCCATTTGCTAGATATTGGGGGAAAAAAGTCTAGCACACTGAATCTCACATGTGGTCAGCAGCACTGGATTTTTTTCTGATATTAAGTACATTGGTCATATCACATATATATGAGTGAAACAATCAATTAATTAATTAATGGTTTTTTTCACGTTTTTGTAGGCGCACTACCCTAGAATAAATTTTATGCAGCGTGTTTTCTGATGTGGAAAAGTGCATTAAAATTGTTGGTTGTTTATATCTAAATAGTGAATTTGAAGATGATAAATAATCAATTAAAGATGAATATATATATATATATATATATTTCATTCATATTAGATAAAAATGTTTCGAGTGATATCAACTATGAGGCAAAGAATCTGTATACCCCATTTAATTATTTCTTGATTTTTAAATAATATAATTATTTTTTTGGAGTATTTTTATAAGAGCATCTTCAATACTTAAGGACCATCCAAATCTATGTGGTAAGAAAATAGACTTTTTGTGGCATAAGGTTAACACAAAAGACCTTCACCCCTTTTGAACCCCCTCCAATGCATCTATGAGTTTCAAGCAAAAAAAAAAAAAAACACCAGAGAGATGAGTGAAGGGTTGAAATTAAAACCAGTCGGAGAAGAGTTTCTAAAATGCACCCAACAAAAAAATCATAACACAAAAATTGAAAATTTCCGGTTACTCTTCCCGATCTCCTAACTTTTCCACTCCAATTCTTGGGCTTTGATTTCAAATTACAATCCCATCCACTATGATTTTCCGGCTAAAAAATTCTCTTATTTCCAGTTCCTATCTACATAAAAATGATGGAAGCATACATATGGTTTTGGTGAAGATAAAAGTAAAATGCAAAAATGACGAAGGAACCAGAGGAAATGGAGAGACATAAAACTAGAATTGTATGCATAGGTGTATCTATATAGATATGGAGAGAACAAAGTAGATGGGTCTGGTGCAGGCGTGAAGAGAAGTGAGATGTGAGAGGAGAGAAGAAAGAGACAATAAAATGTTAAAAGGGATGACTCAAGAGGTCCACCACTGGGTCTGAATCTCGATGGCGCTGTAGACCATTTGCTTTGTTTGGCTTTCTCTACGACAGAATTGACAAAAAAAATGACAATATGCGTTGGTTTGCGGGGAAAAACGACACATAACGACACTACGGTGGTAATTTTGAAATTATTTGTATATGTGTTGGTTCCACAAAAAAACCGATACGTATAATGTAACAAAATTATAGGTATCAATTACAAGTTGACAACCGACGCCTACACATTAATAATACACGTCGCTTCCATATAAAAACTGATGTATATGCTTGGTGTGTTTAATAGGAAGCTTATTTAATGCACGCCAGAGATTTTTTGAAGTGGGCCACGTTTTTCATAAAGCTTCCCAATTGTGATTTGTGACATATGTTGACTTATCTCTTACCGTGTGCTAATAAATACATTGGTCTTTTGTCCAAAATCTCTCTCCTTCTTCTCTGGGTATGCCTTGGCGTTGCTTTGGTTATTGGGAATTTCAACTGCGAGACTTCAGGCTACATCGCATTTTTCTTGAAATTAGGAAACTGATTAAGAATGCAACTCTTTGTTTGGCACAAAGCATCATTTTCTGATATTTCATCTATGTTGAAAGGGCTCGGAGCTTATGGGTTCAAGGAGGAAATTATGGGTTTGCTTTAGATTGCCGTGAAAGTGGCTGAGACGAAGGATTTGGGGTATTTACTCAAGGCTTTCATTGACGAGCTCAGTCTTCCGGTCGATGGCGTCTCTATGGGGTTTGAGTGAAGTGAAGAACGAGTTTGGCAAACCGGGTACGATAAGGCAAGGATTTGATTTGGAAAGAAGCAGCTTCCGATCTGCAAACTCGATAGTTGAGAGCAACGTGTTCCATTTCTTCCCAGCAAGTTTGAATTTCATTACAGTAACTAGTGAAAGTGTTGATAAAATTTCGGAAGAATGAGAATTTTTGAAATATTGTAAAGTTTTATTTATTTTGGTTATTACTAGTGAAAAGCAACGTGAAATTGTTGGAATTTTGAATCACAAATTGGCCGGCAGATATAGAGAAGAAAAAGAAAGGGCTAAAAAAAACACAAAAGGCATCGGTTGTAAAGGTGGAACCGATGCCTAAAGTCACTTTAGGCATCGGTTTGTAAAAAAGGAACCGATGCCTATTGTCTTATTTCTTTATTTATTTCCTTTTGAAATTGACTTTAGGCGTCGGTTTTTGTTAAACAACCAACGCCCATTATTACCTTTTGGCGTCGGCCAACAACCGACAAGTATACTTTTACAATTCGCGTCACTGATAGAGGTATCGCAGTCAAAACCGATGCGTATTCGTCATTATAACCGACGCCTATTATATTTTTTTGTAGTAGTGTTTACACCTCAGCGACAACAAACCTCCATGTCAGCAGCATTGGAGGGCTATTTCTGGTTAGCAAGGTCCAAATCTGAGTTGGCATGACTTTTTTCTTCACCTTACCCAGCCATTGGAGATGCTAATGACATGTTTTTATCACATAAATAAATGACATTGACAATTATGAATTGATTATATAGATACATAGTGTTCTTTTCCCTTTTTTTTTGGAGCGTTACAATTTACAAGTGTCACCTTCATTTTTGTAGCCAAAATCACAAACTTCTAATTGCCTCCATGACCACCATCGCCATGCCACGATTCTTCATATTCTACCATTTTCTATAACAAGAAATTTTTATAAACCGAAAACGTTTTTGTAACATTTCTTTGTCATTTTCTTTGTCATTCTAGATTTTAAGACAATTTTTGTCACAACCCAAGTAGTCATATACACAAAAATAGCATTTCAAAAGAAACAATAATTTTGGAGATATATACGCTTATTTGGCATGAATAACTAACACGTTTAGCTGACGATCTTGTATTAGTTTGTTTGTATAACTTTCTAACGCTACACTTGTGTTTCTAATCTAACACAAAAAAAAAAAAAGGGGAAGGCAGCATTGATTGGTTGTAGGCTTTCTAACGCTACCCTTGTATTTCTAATCCAAAGGAGGGTGAAAATGGCAACATTGACAAGTTTCTCACATGCAATCAAGGAGTTATGATCACCAACCATACATCTAGCGAGGTAATCCTATCAGACACACACTTGGCAGGTGATGATTGAATAATCCATGCGTGAGATATTCAAATTTGAATATCTCATGCATGGATTATTTAATCATCACCCACCAAGTGTACGTAACCCACTAAACGTATGGCGGGTGATCAAGTTTGTGCAATTAAGCACATCCACCCTAA
>CAVNYN010288003.1:0-45328 GCA_963692815.1 Nyctanthes arbor-tristis | reverse complement strand
CAAGGGACCCAATTTGTTATTTAATTTGAGTTTTGAATCTCACATTTAAGCCTCTGATTGGTCAAGAGTACCTTTGTTCCTATATATATATATATATAATACACACACATATATATATTAAATTCTTATATTATATATATATATTAAATGACAGTTTGTCGACGCAATTACAATTTTATTTAGCGCAATTAGAAAATTTTTCCCACTTAAAGCTCTATCCGGCGCAATTACTTATAACGTCATATCACACCAGTTGTTTAATTAAAAAAAAATTATTACAAATGTAATATTGAAGGTTTGAACCCGTGACCTGCATATTAAAAGTAACATGCTTTTAAATCATTATGCCAACTCTTTTATTCGTTAATAATTTTCATTTATATATTATTATTCTAGCGTGTTTGCACTCAAAGAAAATATTAAATTATTAATAATTGTTTGTCTGCAACGTCTCTAAATTTATAAAACATACGAAATTAGATTTATAAAAGAAATAAAGAATTAATTTAATTAATATTATAACTTCATACGAAAAGTAGAATTGACAAAAGGTATTCATCGATCCGGTTGGATTCCTGAATAAACATAAATGTGAATATTTTTCTTTCTCTTTTATTTGAATATTAATTAACTTCCTGTAATATTAATTAGCCCAATTGAGAAGAAAAGCATAATTTTTTATTGCTATCTTCAAATTTATCTTCTCGAGATTCAAAAATTCCTACAAAAATCACGTTTTGTTTTTGGCTTATAGTTACGAAATTAATAAACTATAGTGTGTAAAATGCTCATCCCTTTAAAGAAAAACATTCGTCGTTATTAACATTTATAGCGGGAAATATTAAGAAAAAATTACAATTATAATTTTTAGTTAAACTAAATTAACGATATATATAGGTTTAATTAATTAAATATTCCATTGAATTAAGACAATTTATAACAAAATAAAAGTTCTTAAATGAAATTTATTAACCGATGAATACGGATTATCAAGTAAGTTCCTCATTCGTATTTATTTCTATTGCTTTATTATTATTTGATGAATACGGGTTATCAATTATGTTTCCTATTCATATTAATTAATTTTCATTGTTTTATGAATTACAAACCACAATTTTTTTGCTAAAAAAATTATAAACTACAAATATTTTAATGATATCGACACTTATCCATCATTGTATAATTAAATTTATCTATAATTTAAACAATTAAATGATGATAAATATGTGTTAGTTATTAAATTAACTAGTGAATCATATTTCAAAAAATTAGATGGATCAGGTAAAAGAGAATAAAAATTGAAAAAATCAGGAATATCACACGAGTTACCACTATAGGAAATAAAATGTCGAAAAAGACCTTATTAGCAGACTTTTTTAGCTGAAAAACTGCGGCACAAAGATACCGTAAACTAATTTACTTATAGATATATATATATATATATATATATATGCTATTTTTTAAAGATTATATTTGTTATTTACTAGACTAAAATAGTAATGTGATATTATATGTGTATTTGTATAAAATGAAATAAAGTATCACCCGATTAAAAATATATATAAGAAAACGAGATATTATTCGGTTAAAATGGTAAGTCGTGAATGTACTTTCTTATCGGTATGAAAATTTTTATGTTAAAGTGTATCGAGTGAATGCGGGTATGTACATACTCATACATACTACTAGACTATTAACTAATAATTTTAAATAAGTTAGATAATATAAACGTAAAATATAGTAAATTATTAATTGAGTACATAAACGGGTAACTGTTAATATATTATTAATAAAATATTAATTTAATGTGTCAAATACTAACTCAAATTTTATATTTACTATTTTTGTTATGCAAATCCAATGGCATGTATTTGTTCAATATTTTATTATTGATTATTATTGAATTTTTTGAGAAGTAGTCTTCTCATGCAACACATATGTGAGATGTTAGACTCATAGTTATTATAGTTGATTGTAAGTCGATCATTTGATTGCTAATTATTACAACTTTCTATAGATTAGATCTGTGAACTTGAATGACGTATTTGGAGGGGGTCTAAAATTATGGATTCAATTATGCAACCAAATTTATGTTCAATACTCAAACATTTTACTATAAATATCCAGTGGTGATTTGTGATTCGCATATCAATTCGTAATTCTAGACAATGCAACTGGTATATTGTACTTTATTTATGACATGCTATTTAAAAAACAAACTTATACGTTAATTTTGATGCAAATGTACACTATAACTCTAACGATTATTATTATAAAATCATGTTACTTTTTTAAGGATTATATTTGTTATTTGCTAGACTAAAATAATAATGTAATATTATAGGTACTTGCACAAAATAAAACAAAATATCACTCAGTTAAAAAAGTATGTGGGGAAACGAGGTATTATCCTGTTAAAATGGGTATGTCAAATGTACTTTCTTATATGAGTATGAAAATTTTTATTTGATCGGGTATCGAGGGAATACATGTATATATATTATACACCCGATACATATTATTATAATGTTAACTAATAATATTAAATAGGTTAAATGATTTAAAAGTAAAATATAATAAAACATTAATCGAGTACATAAAAGGATAACTATTAATATGTTATTAATAAAATATTAATTTAACGCGTCAAATACTAAATCAAAATTGTTTATTTACCGATTTTGTTATTCAAATCTGATGACATGTATCTGTGCAACACATGGGTAAAACTTATTTCGATTCTATCGTTGGCAATGACATTGGTGTTGTATGATGTTTTTAAGTATACTGATATCCTGTCATTTAAGAAACTTCGTTTGTTGTATTTAGTGATAGTTATACTTTATGTTCATTTTCAACTTTTCATCCAAGGTAGGCACGTGTAAAATATAAAATATGATATTATTTACTTTTACAATACTACAATGCAATCATACATAAATATATACATGAATAAAAAGGATTGTGCCATGTGATTTTTTTTGGGTTTTTCTATATGAACTTAATCCAATTAACTACATTATCTTTTAATATTCTTACTGGCTGTCTTCACAGCATGAATTATGCTATTAAAATTTATTGTCAAGGTTAATTATATGAATCTCTTTTATTTTATCAATTATTCGAGATATTTTTTGTTTCCGTTGTCACTCAGAAAAAAAGAAATATAAATTATGACAACATTAATTGCATCAAATCTCACTGATTTTTACTTTACTTGCAAGTGGATAAATGATATTTATTTGTCAATAATTAGATCAAGAATGTTAATTTAATAGGAATTAGGTCTCTCTACTTTAATTATCAACAATTATATTGCAAAAATTATACGTAATTACAAGAATGCCACTTTGTTAATACTATATTATTACCTTATCATCATCAAATTATAGTCTCTAATAATAAGAAAATGATTACTCTAAATGACACATTTTACTGAAGAGAAAAAGTAGAAAAATAATTTTAGGAGTTCAGACGTTGCTCTTCCGATCTCTATCTTGACATATAATTTTAAATAAATTTTAACCAATTATCATGTATCGCAGAGATGGTGATGTTATCATTTTATCATATTCTAATAACAACTTCTATTGAAAATCTTTACAAATCCAATTTACTGAATGCGATACGATACTCTAGAACTTTCGGTCATAAGTCGAGTTAAAAATCAATATTCTTGGTATATTGTTACGAAATTTTTATAATTCGACTACATTGTAAAATGGCAAGAGACTTATAATCTCAAGACATGGAAATCGCATTATTTAAGTAAAAATTCTATCTGGATAAGATGCATGTGACAAATTTTTTTATTATAAGAAAGACTCTGATACTATTTGATTCAAAACTTCTTTTACAATACAAATTACATTTGTAAATGCCATAGTTTTTATATTCTTTTATGACATCAAGTATCTAAATTTTTATTAAACTACTTTTGATGTATGACTTTTTTACTATATCTCTACCCGTGTATCGCACAGGTGAAAAATCTAGTAATACTATTAAGGTGAAATAATTAGTAAATGAAATGGTATATTAAGAAAATACTCCTAAATTTTACTTTCCCAAAATCAAATTTTATTAAGGGTAATTAGATTATCACTACAAAATCTAATTGACACGCCACATTTTAATCCCACCACTTAGAGCATCCACATTGGTAGTGCTAAAGTAGGTTGTTAGTGAAGTTATTAGTTAACAACTCAAAAAAACCCTACATTGGTGGTATTAAAGTAGTTGCTAAAAGCGTTTAATTTAACAAGTTATTATTTTTATTGTTAAAGTTAACAACAAACTTAACACGTTATGTGATATTATTTCTTCTTTTTTATTTTAATTAAATTGAGATCGGTCCACTATTTAACTATTGAATTGATGATTAATTTAACACTATTATTTAGAATCACCAATGTGACATAAATTAATAGTTAAATTTAATTTGCTTAGGTGTCATTTAACAATCATTAATTTTACTTTTTACTTATGTAGATAGTTAATTTTAGCACTACCAATGTAGATGCTCTTATTAGAGTTAAAAGATGATAACCACACCACAATATGTTTACATATATGTCCAATGTGAAACAAAAATATAGGAAAATAAAAAAATAATAATAAAAAGAAGGTGGTGCACTTTTCAAACTCAACCTCCTTCATATCAGAACCACCTTCCACAATTTTCACATAATCCTAAATTCTCGCCGGAAAAATCCTACAGGGGGAGAGTTTGGAATGAAAATATATTCTTTCGACCTTGTTTTGGCAGTCGGCCTCTTCCAAAGCATGAAAAATGAACTTTAAAGCCCCAAATCATGTGGTCTCCTTCGCTTCATTCAATTTTCGACTGGTTGCCATATCACATGACTGAGCCAAGATTGAAAATTCTAAAATAGTTGTAGAGGTGGGACGAACAGGGGAAAGAGCATATTTTTATTTTTTCTCTTGTAAGAGGAATTACAAATTTAGAAGGATGGGAATTTAGATTGTATCATGTAATTGAACTTCAGGACTGTGTTCATTATGGGTTTTGTTCTAAAGGAGAAGAAATGAGTGGTCGAGACAAAAAGGGGGAAATGAAATAAAATAATATAATCGGCAGCGGTGGCAAGAGTTTTTTTACAAAACCTTCATTGGTTTTGTTTAATGTACCAATTTGCTTATGTAGGTGATGACTAAGCCCAGATGATGGGGCCCGGATTAATTTTTTTCAATTTCGAAACCAAAAAAGGAAAAAGCTATTCAGCTCACCATTTACACACATTGGCTTTAGCATTCCCAACAGCGCCTCGTCCGGTCGTACCCCCTTTGAAATCAACGCCGGCCGCAGGCTTTGCCGGCACTGGAGTTCCCACCCTAAACCCACACTCACCTGTTCGTTCGTCCATAAAAACCACCTACAAGTTTGTATGTCCCTTTTCAAGCCACTGACGAGCAACCGCCACCTTCATCGACGCCAGCATGTCCTCTCTGCCGGAACGAGCGCTCCTTGGCCAAAAATCTCAACAACCAAATATTGTTTCTCAACCACCCACTACAGCACGAATTCAACCTTAAGCACAAATATTGTTTCCCAACTCTCTTATACTCTTGTTTTCCCGATTTCTGCCTTTGTTTTTTATTTTTACTTTTGATTTTTTTTTAAGAGCTTCACTTTTCAATAGTGTTTTCGATAGCTTATTCATGGTAGAAATATGTTTGTCTAAATTACAATTGAAATTGTTTGGTGTTAATGATAATATGTAACTATGAAGTCCATGAAACAGAATTACTTCTCATTGTACTCTTTTGCGCCGGTGGTGACTGGTCTGAGAAGGAATGCACGAGCTTTTGAGGGGTTTTTCTGGCCGAATGGACACGTTGGTAGGGGTCTGTGTGGGTTTGGAGGAGTCGGTATCAACTCTGGCGCCGGCGAAGGCAGTGGCAGGCGTTGGTTTCAATCTTCTAGGGAAGTTGAGCGTTGGTTTCAATATTTCTTTCTATTGTTGATGTAATGCACAAAAATACTTTTGAAATCGATGGCCGCTAGTGACTCTCAAGTGTTCGGTGAGCAACATTTGCAACCCAAATTGAAGTTGGGGTGAGGGTCCGAGGGAGAAATGGAAGACTGAAATCGAAATTTTGGGGGCTGGTGATTAACTAGTGCAAATTTTTGGGAAGAAGTAGGTGAGTTGCTGGGTTCCTTTTTTTTTTTTTTTTTTTGGTTTCAAAATTTTAATAGAAATTTTTTTTGGGAGGCTGATGTTCGACTCTTTTTCGGCCCTGACAAGGTGAAGCAGCGCCGGAACGACAGGTGGTGGGGGAGCATTGCTACTTGTTGGTGATAGAATATTTGAAGGGAAGGCTGGAATGTTTTTTTTTTTTTTGCATGGGTGGTTATGTGATTATCTTCTTTTCAAAGTTTTTAATTAGGTCCCACATTTTTGGATGATTTACCCATCCACGTCAGCTAATTGGTACTTTAACAAAACCATCAATTGGTTTTGTAGAATAACTCGTGGTGGCACCGGTGCCACTGGCAATATTGAAAGTGAATACACTTCTGTCTTTTTTTTTTTTTTGGGGGGGAGCAAATTAAAGGAAGGTAAACTGAATAATAAAATCTACCAAACTAAATTCGAAATTTTCTAAGGAGATAGATCATGCTCCATTTATGGAGTCTAGTCGCTCACGTGACACAAATCTAACTGCTTTTGTTAGATTTGTATTACGCGAGCGACAAGGGTCCGTAAATTGAGCATGATCTATTTTCATAGCCAGACTTACTAAATTCTCTAATTTTCGGTGAAAATAATGATCAGTTGTCATGCCTTTGATCAAGAGAATAAAAAAGAAACATGATATACTTTAACGTGATGAGGAGGTGAAAATCTATATAAATAATATATATTTAAATAAAGGTTATTATTGTAATCTTATTTAAGGGCATTTAAGTAAGTAAAAGAAAATGTTTAATTTGTGGTGTGCTAATTAAATGTTGTAGTGACAATATAATTACTTTTTAATTAATCAGTATGAAAATAAGACCAAGCCGACTGAGGGGGTATAAAAAGTCGTGTGAACTCTTTACTTGACTTTTTGTCATACATGTACATGTCAAGGGATTATTATGCTTTCTGGTAGAATGTTTTGCTCCAATGGACACGGCGTTCATTCTTGAAATTAATAAGGCACTTACAATGAGATGGATTTTGCTATATGTGGTTCCTCTCTTCATGTAAATGCAGTTCTCAGTTAAAAAATGAGCACCTGGGGTTACTGTGGTGTAACTGAATGTAGAGTAGTCCAGCCTTGCAGTTCTTTTTTAAAATATATGTAATAAAGAACCTTCTTTTTCCTCCCACCCGGCGCTTGCTTTGTCTCAGCCTATGCTCTAGCTACCTACTATTATAATACTTGGTTTCTTATGACGCCAACAACTTACGGGGAGGTTGGCCCTAAGGGACTGACAATTAACACCCCCTTCCCAACAAAAAAAAAACAATGATAGTCGTGAGAGGGTGTTTATTTATTTTTTTGATTTGTTGTTTTTCAAGACGAGACTAGAACTAATAATTAGTGCTAGAATATTTTCATCCGTAGTGATAAATGTGTCATCCATCATCAAATCAATGTGTTTAATTAATCACATATTTTTGCATTTAATTGGATTTTTTTTTTGGGTAACAAGACACCAACAGATGTATCATATAGCATTGACACAAAAAAGTCTTGTTTGTTGAATAGTAATAATAATGGGAAAATTCATTTTTCTTCTATGTTAATTCCAAATCTTATGTTTAGAATTTAAAATATTAGATGAAACTAGACATGTCCAAAAATTATGCACATAACAGAGATTATTATGGAATTAAGTATTATATAAACTGCAACTATTTTCATCTTAAAATAGAACCCGATCAAATGATATGCGAACCCACGTGAGGGTTCCCATGTGGCGTCCACGTGGGCGAATTGCACCGTATCTGACGCCACATCATTGCTATATATTACCTAGGCCTATAAGTATTTTCCACTGTCACCCACTCATCTCGACCAATTTCACTTATATTTTATAACAAACACACCAATAGGGGCTTAAAATTTAGATTGAACATGTAATCCACTACTTACTAAAAGAGGCAGTTGTCCATTAACTGTTCATTGCTATAGTCTGATACACTGTCGTCTTGCCCCCGTTCTTCTTCTCCTTTTTTCCCTCACAAAAATCTGCCATTTTCTACCGTCATCCATTCTAAAGCGCTAAATCTGCATCTTCTTGCATTCCTCCATTCCTCGACCACAACTCTTCCGCACGTCCTTTCTTTTATGCCAAAACACACTTCTAATTATTGTCTCTCTCCATTTAATCGCATAGGGGTGGCTTGATTTCAATCGCGTAATTGAATAATAATCCGTGGGATTAACTTTTCCATCGCTGATTTTGCTCGTTCTCTGTTTTTCTTCTTCTCATCTGGGGCAATAATCCCTGTAGTTCAATTGGAGTTTGCACGCCAAGAGATAAGTTACCAGAAGTCGCACCAGATCGGACATGTATTTATGTATGTGTATTGGTATTTTATTTTATTTTATTCATACTTTTTGCTGATTTTTGTATATATGTGTTTCCATATTAATTTTTTGCTCTTCGCATCAAATCACTCCACAGCCTTCCCAGACTCCCAGTTGCTTGGTGTGGACAAGGACTTCAAGCGCTTGATAGTTGCAACAACTGGAAGTCAAGTAATTACTTGATGGAAAGTTATACTTACTCTCCAATGTTGTTTCTTTCCCGTGTCATTCTCTGTTGCTTTTGTATTGTTGTTGGTATTCTGTAGGTTTTTGTCATCATTTTTCTTTTCATTTTCTTTTTGGCTTTCGGTATCGATGTTCTGGTAGGATTTCGACAGCGAGTTTGCCGTGGAGTGTCTTCGTAACGTTTCTTTCTTGCTATGAGTAAATCTTTTTCTTAAAAAAAAAGAGTACTTTGTTTTACGGATTATGAAGAGAAAAAAACTGGAAGTAAAGTAATTGACACAATATATTTTTATGATAACTGATTGATATTTCAGATAATCGGATATGTATTTAAGTGGAAATATTGATTTTGCTTTAATTCTACAAAAATAACCTACTGCATTTTGTCGATGGACATAGTACTTATAAAATATAAAATATGAAAATTATTATTATAAAAAGAAAATTTTGAGTTGTTATAACAAATGAAACAATAAATTTAGATAAACAATTATTTGTTAAAAAAAAGATAATATTATATTAAGTATATCAACTTTAATATTTTTATATGATATTATATATCAATATTAAAAGAAATTAAACATAACTAAGTATAATGTGTAGTGAGTGATATGTGATTTTCTAATTTCTAAGTATATTTGATTAACTCGGGCAGAGAAGCAATGATCTGAGATTTCAGCAATATTGTTTTGGGTTTCTAGATCAATATCTTTCGTCTCGCAACTTAAATGATGAGGAATTTCTGACAAAACCCAAGCAGCGATTTTCTCAATGCAGCTGCCATCACTACGAAAAAATCATGGTGGCTGACCCTCCCTTTAATTCCTTTTTCCAGTGCGCAAAATTTCTGGCTTATGAAAGCATCCATATACATTTGAATTTAACAGAATGATTTCCCTTTCCCCTTGTTTGGGATAAATTACTCATACTTTCTTCTTCTAATGCGTGTTTGAACTACCTAATATTGTTGATATTTGAAGTAATCAAATGCAAAATGAGGCTTTTGAGGGTTCTTTCTGAAAATTAATTTTAAGGAACTTGGCCATGTTTTCTAAAAATGGGTTTATATATTAACAATTAGTGCACGATTTTGTGGGACTATTGATGACGCAACTCGTTACTTCAAGGATGCTTATGACAGGGTCAGTTTCTCCTAATTCATGAGAATTATGAGAGAAAATGAAGCATGCTTGATAGTTGGCTATTCCCATGTGAAACAGGGGCCTATGGAACAAAACTATCATGGACCATAAGAGTGGGTAATGACTTATATCCAATCCATATATATGTCATTAAAATGGTGTATTTGCTGTCAGAACTAACTTTCTCATTAGACATGTTGTAATTTTGTAATTAAAAACTAGAAAATGTTCAGGGTGTTGTTGGGGTGGAGCAAAAAACTTGAATAAAAATTCACGATAGATGCCATTTGCAAGAGCGTAAAGAAAAAACTTGAATTGGGTTTACTCGTTCGAGTGAGTGTGTGTGTGAACAAACTTTAATTTTTTGAGTACTAGCCTTTATGTGAAATTTTCTTGCGACCCGATATTTTCAACTTTCTTCATTATTATGTGGAGAAGTTGTTCATCAATTTATTAAATCATGGAAAGAAGAGGTGCAAATTTTTTCTGTAAAAAAGCCAAAAGGGTAAAGAGGGCGAGGCAATTGATTGGGGAGTTTAGCTATGAATTTGTTAAGAAACAAGTTAATGATGAAGAAGTCTTCTTCTAGCTCATGATGCAACCACTTTTGGACTTATGGACTTCATCATCTACTTTTTTGCAGCATCTCCTGTTGCCATTCAACAACTCAAGGTATTGCCTCCTACCCACACCTCGCCATTGTACTTTAGGTTAGTTGACCTTACATAGTTTGATTTGTGTTCTTTACTATGTATCAAGCATGTATGTTTGCAAGTGAAAAACAAAAAATGGCATGGAAAAATGAATACTTGAGAATGTTGCGAGTAAAAAGTAGGTCTACATTTGCATCTTTAATAGTGAGGCAGATCATTAGTGGTACTGTATGCTGTTAGAAGTGGCACTAGAATGGCTTTAAATGGCATGCACCCAGAGTATTGTGTTCACAACTTGGTGGCTGCTCACCATCTTTCCTTTTTTTTAAACTTGCATGTACTTCCCAATCTTTTCACCCCCGTTTGATCTTGAATTGTGTGGACTATGGACGTTGACATATGCTTGTTTACTAAGAACATGGCTATCTTCTGATGCAAAAGTACTGCTCGTTACTCAAATCAAACCAAATGTATGTAGGGATGGAGGGTTGAAATTAGTTTCAAGTTCATGATCAGGATTGATGCGCTAACAAGGCCATGGGAAGATGCTGAAAAGAGAATACCAATCACTGTGTCTTAAAGAGTTAATTTATGTACTTGTTGTAAAACGTTGTAGATATGTTGGTGGATCACACAATAAATATTACATTTGTTTTTTCATTTCTTTTCTTTCGTTTGTTGTTAATTTATTTCTTGGGTCATTTTAATGCTAAAACCTATTTTTTAATGCTTTTGTTCTCCTCCCCAATATTGCAATCCATTCTTCAAATTACATATCATAATAGATACGGCACGTGCCTACGTCACTAGTAACTATAGAAAGCTATATTAACTCTCCCATAAATACATTCACCCGCACCACAACAGGTTTCAAAGTAGAAAACTCAAGGATACAACATCAGACCGACGTAACATGTTTGGCATATATGCTAAGCCGCTTGCATATTACCATTTACCATATACATATATTCATGCATTGGGCCTTCTGTAATCAGCATCAAAGGTTACAACTTGGGTATGTCTCTTAGCTCTGGTAGGCAGCTGCGCCTTCTTCATGCTTAAGTGACTTTTAAGTCACTAGACGGGTACTAAATATAGATCCATGAACCTGTTCACGAAACTTAACAAGTGATTTAATAGGTTGAGATCTGTCTAAGATATTGACAGGGTGTATACAAGATTAGGGATCAATTGGTGTGATGGAAAAGCCTTACCGTGATAGGTGACCTGGAAGCAAACAAATCATGGGCAGGTTTCAAAGATGAGTCTGTCGGCCTGTGGAACAGTAAATGCGCAACTAAACGGTCTATAGGATTTGTATCAGTCTCCATATCCATAAATCCAGCACATCTAAGAGAAGTCATCAGACAAGGTCAAAATACGTCGAGAAGCATAACTCAAAGAAAAACAAGGCGTCTCATTAATTTATTTGTCAAACTATCTTATCTAAAAGCTTAAACTGTCACGTTTTTTTATTTGTTAGTCTACAAAACGGGTTCAATCAGTAGAAACAATAATTCGACATCCAGCTCAGTTGGAAGTTATTATGTGTAAGCTATAACATTACCATGGCATTGTATGTATGGTACATCTTAAAGACTGTAACCAAAACAAACTCAAATTCAATGAAAGAACATACTTGTTGGCGCCTTCAGCCATCAATGCTCTGCTGGCATCTCCGTCATTCCCACTACTGTTACAGAGACTCGCATTGTTATGTCTTTGTTTGGCACTCCGAGCCAAGCGGTACAGGCTATCCCTAATGCATAGCTTTGTCCTCAGGTCCAACTGAAGGAAAGATGGTAACTGCCATCAGTTTCAACGAAGCCAAATATGCAAGAGGACGTGAACAACTGTAAACCAAATATCTCATGTTATTTGACACGTAAACCATTTGAGATTCTAAAGACTATCTCAAGGCATTTTGCTTGTCATTTAAATCATCTGACCTGTAAACATCTACACCGTTTGACTTCTATCTTAATTAATACATTATGCATGTAACTTGACGTAACCCAGACTATGAAGGCAGTTTAGTGCATTCAGGAAGGGGATGATTCTGCTCTACACAAGATAATATTTCCTCTCATCTTCTGAGCAAGAATCTTGACTTTTGTATTCAGGTCTCAGGCGAGCCAGGATCTCAATGTTGGCAGCTAGTGGTCGACAATGCTATAATAATTGCGAATTCTTAGAACAGTTGGAAGCAATATAAAGTAATACTGAAGAAAAACAAAAACTATGTTTCCTGTTTATGAACTTTGTTGATAAAATATATTAATGGTACAAAAACATATAAAACAAAATACTTTTTCCATTGACTAAACTTGCAACTGATCATAAGGCCATGTACTGTCACATCTAGCCTATTCATACAGAATAGTTAATATGAATTAGAAAAATAGCAAGGGTGACCTAAAAACTTCAAAATAATTTATATGAAATCTATTTATTTGTGGCAAAAAAAAAAAAAAAAATGATGGAAAGTTTAAATCCAATGACCCTTGTATTTCTCCCAAGGATAGTACTTGCCATATTTTTACATTTGTCCATCTATAAATCATCCCCATCAATCATTTATGTCAAAATTACTTTCCTTCTCCACTCCACCCCCAAACCTCTCTCTCTCTCTCTCTCTCTCTCTCTCTCTCACTATGTGGGTGGGTGGGTGAAAAAGCTCAGCTATCATGTTATTTTCTTCAAAATTTTGAAATGGGAAAAGCATCATGATGTATTAAAAAGGACTCAAAATGGGTCTTTAACTTCAAGAAGTAGAGAAATTTCAGAGTTTATGTTCCTCTCCCCTCCCTTCCTGCTCAAATCTGTCAAATGCTACATATTTCTTCTTCTTTTTGGTGTTATGGCAGTGACCACATTGCAGGGACAGAAACTAGAGCAATTTTTTATGTTGCGGGGGCAGCCCCCCCCCCACCCCACCCCCCGAGCACAGATTGTTCTTAGAGTTTAAACATTTTAATGATATTCCGGAAGCAAGGGGAAAAAAACTATAGGTAGAATTTTTTTGCAGACACGCACACATCCCTCGGCAATCATAAAATTCCGTTATCTGCACACACGAGGAGAGACAAAGATATATACGCAAATAGATTGTTGATTCTGCGGATCAAGTTATGTCTAGATGATGTTCAAAAGAAGCAAAGAGGCATATAACTAAGAAAGTTGGTTAAAAAAAAAATCAAAATATTCCATTATCTACACATGACAGGAGACAGAGATATATACACAAATAGATTGTTGATTCTCAGGATCAAGTTATGCCTAGATGAATTTCAAAAGAAGAAAAGAGGCCCTTAACTGAGAAAGTGGGTAAGAATATCATACCCGTCCCATGACAAGCTGAAGCTGCCGAAAACAAGCCGCTTCTGGTGAAATATCGTCCAACCCTGTACTCGGGGAAGATCCCTCCTGTGCATTTGAGAAACTTAATTCTCCAGAAATATTCATGCTGACTCCAGTACCACTGCAATTTTCAAATTTATCACCAGAAAGATGTCCTTGAGTCTTCACAGAAACAGAACAAGGATCGTCACCGTTCTCCACTGCTTGCACTTGACTACATGTCAAGGAGGACTTCCTTGGGGAAAGAGATGTTAATTCATCATTCTCAGATTTTATACCCGACAGAGTTGGATGTACTGAAGTCTGGTCTGATAGAAGACTATTATCAGAATGCACAAAAGTATCAGCATTTTGTAGGTTACCAGAGGAATCTGGGCCAAAAGCTTGATCTTGCTTTCCAACACCCAAAGGTGAGAAACTTTGATCAGAAGTGACCCCCGAAGCAAGCTGCAAATAGTTTGCCAGGTTACTCACATGAACTATCATTTCCACAGTCATGTTGTTTCTCTTTCCACCAGAATGGTTTTGGTGTTTCAGCTGCTTTTTATGGTCATTGAACTGCCAAGTTATCAATTGAAATGGCAAATATTTGTTATGCTAGATCATCTTGTACTTGACATGCTTAAACTAATTCCCAGCTAAATAGAGTTCTAATCACATACTAGTCAATGTCATTGCCTACTGTCTTATCACATAGAAACTATTTGTGCCGAAAATGAACAAATTTTAACCAAGGCCTAAAAGACCAGGACGTGGCATAAGCAAGTAAAATGATTAAAAATATTGAGTCTCTTCAAAGATAATAATCCATTAGTTTTTGCATGTCATTTGAACACTGCGAGATTGGCATTTTGCAGAGACTTTAGTTGAAATCTTAGGGTGAACTTTACCGGTAAGTCCTACCCAAGCAGGACAATCACCTCAGTATGCTGAATTTGGATTGCAAATTAATTAAGAGTTCCTTAGATACAATTTATCTGGGAAGAATATAAGGAAGAAAACTACAGAAGCATGCACTGACCCGTCCTTCAGGCACGAATTCATCTTTGCCATCTGATCTAGAATTTCCATCAACAAAAGGCAGATGCTTAATAGATTCATCTCCCTGTGAAGGCCAGGAACCACCTTCGTATCTAATGGCTCTGCTTTCTGAAGCAGAATTGTTGGCCGAATAGCTAGCATTTTGCATGGAGGCATCAATGTTCTCTGAAATATTTTCCAACACATTTGACTGGGAACATGAGAATTTGTCATCTGATTTTGGCACATCTTCAGACCCTCCTATAGCATCCGGTGATGAAAACCAATCCAATTCATCTTCTTTACTGGCACCAAGTCCAAATGTTGAATCACAACTTCTGAAATACAGCATGGACATGAGCATATAATCATCATATAAGAATTAAAAAAAAAAGCATCTAAACTCCATTAAAAGATGGCAAGCAGTACCTAAACATCCTGTCAACATCCTCAAAATTTCCAATTTCAGGCCAACCGTAATACAAGAAATCACTAGAATCTTTGTCATCAGGGTTTTTGTCAAAGAAATTGAGATCATTATGGGTTTGACAAATATCACCAAGTGTATAGCTGTAAGCATTGCCATCAACCATAGTTCTTTTGTCATTGAGAATGGCATCATCTACTCGAAACTCACCACAAGTGGTGACTGCATCATTTCTTTTGAAGCCGCAACCCAGTGTTTTGGCATTTTCAGATGCTAAACTAGAAAATTCTTTGATTGAATCACTATTAGAGGAAGAAGGAAAGCGAGCACTGGGCGAGTCTTTTTCTAACATTCTGTTCCCTTGGTTACTTAATTTTGGAATGTCTCCACATTCTTTTTCCCGACCAATCTTTCTAGTGGCAGATCTATCTCCAGAATTACTTGAATTAACAGTTACATCCAGGCTAGGTCTCTTGCGCCTACCATCTCGAAAGGGGATTTCATCGGTCTGTTCATCACTAGGATGTGGCACTATATGATCCTCACTCTGGCAAAAATCATCCGAAACTATATCTTTAAACTGTAGTATCAATTAGAGAATATAAGTGGTAATAACTAATAAATGGGAGATTGTAGTGAAACAGAACTACAAGACTGTAAACATAACAAGTGATTGGTAACCAGAATTTACCAATGAAGCAGCACAAGCTTATTGCAAAAAACTATGTAGCGTTGTCTCGGAATTCTAACAGGTTTAATTTGGTTCCAATGTTTTGTTCGATTTATGAACTATATGGTATTTCTTTTATTGGTTGGTTTAATGTTTGGTTAGATTTTGTGAAATATGCAATGATTTTTTTTCCTTTTTCTATTTTTTGTTTATGTGTTGAGAGTTTGCTTAACTTGTGAATTATGGAGAGTTGTTTTTGCTGTTTCAGATTTGGAAATAAAACGATTTAAAGTAGTATCTTTTTTTGTTAATTAAGTTTGAAACTTAAAATTAATGAATTATATAAATTTCAACCCAAAAAAAGGGGGGTGAAGAAGAAGTAATTAAATTAAAAATATATAAGTCGTATCCAGTGTTTTTAACTATATTGTCATAGGCTACATTCTGGGAAAAGAAAGATCTGGCTCTTAGATATATAGTTGCATCTGACACATGTACCCAAGTCCTAGCAACATAGTAATCAAACCATCAACTAAAGGTAGTTAAGCCATTCTATATTTCAATTCTTTCTCACACTCCATATTTGTCAGTCTATATCCCAACATTCCGATATCTGCAGGTAAGTCCAGAATACCTTGGTGATACTAGAATACCTTTTCTTGTTCTTTCCACCTCCATGCCTAAAAATAGTTCAATTGACCAAAATCTTTAACCTTAAATTCCTAAGCCAAGATTCCTTCTCTCTCTCTCTCTCTCTCTCTCTCTCTCTCTCTATGAGACCATATATTGTAAAAATTATGTCATCTGCATATAGAATAAATATAGTTACTTTTCCCTTCCGTTGATCGTTTGAGTTATGAAATGTGATCAAACTCTATTTGACCATGTTCATAACTTCTGTAAAAAGGCCAAATCATGCTTTCTAAGATTGTTTTAAGGCCATAATATAGTAACTTTTTGTTACTTTTCCATTACTACCTTCCCGTTCAGAGCCTTATGGGATGGTCAAGAACTTCTTCCTAAAAAAGTGTTATTCAGGTCCATTCAATGATTAAAGAATTTGAATGGTGACTTGTTTTGCAACAAGAGCAAAGGTCTCAATAGTTTATGTTATGTAAAGCCTAGTGGTAATCAGGCTTTGAACCTCTAGACTGAACCATCAGATTTATACTTAGGAGCGAACATCCTCTTGGATGTTTATCGTTTTGGGAATTATACAAATTCCCATCTTGTAGTCTTTCTTGTGGTCTTCGTCCTCCGATGGACTTCCTTTTTTCATTCCAGATCATCAAAGCTTCCTCTATACTAGTTGGAACAGTTATACTAGCAAGATTAGTTTTAGAAGGTTTTTGATTCTCTTTTTCAAAACACATTATAATTCCACCTACCACTGATTTGACCAATGATTTGACAACTGTTTATTTATAACCACGAATTTCAAACTTTCATTAAATCTACACCACTCATTTCACCTCATTATAATTTCTCTTTATAAGTCAATCTACATAATGAGAATCAAACAGCCACTTAGGGTGAGATTTTATCCAATATTCATCATTAGCATTTGCTTTTGTTCATAAATTTATTCTCCCTTCTTTCACTTCAAACTTAGGTTCATATTCATATCTTATGCATATAAATCTATTTGATCTTGTGCTTAAGTTTTTCAAACTTAAAGAAACATGTTTCTCTCTACTATTTATTTAATATATACGTCCATTTTGTTGGACATCTTAGACATCTATTTCATTTAATTTATCAAGTTATCAAGAGCACTGCTAAACATTGTGAGGTATAAGACTTTGCTTGAGTCGTGTCCTTAAAAGATATAAAACTTAAGCCAACTGGAATTAGAATAAGGCTCCCTTTGGCAATGGATTATAAACATTTTCAATTATAGTTTGAGTTATATTTTGAATTTAGGACACTTGGAAGCAACAAAAATTGCTACCATTGGAATGATGAGGTAAGCCATGTGAAGCTTACTTCACCAATAAATGTGGCCTTTTTTTTTTTTTGGTGTCACTAAGTGTCCCCAATTCAAAATATAACTCAAATTATAATTGAATTCGTGTATGACCAATTGCCAAATGAATCCTAAGAAAGTTTGGTTGAACTTAAAACCATATACGATTTCTAATTTCCACGCCTACAGTGCATCAAAGGCCCATAGGACCCCACAAACACACGGCAAATGTCAAGTTAACATTCTGTTTGCAACAAAATATAGATTAAAAAAAAGTACTAATATATCAATCCTGTCAGAGATAGAACCACTAAAACTCAAGTTTTTGAAATTCTAAATAAGCATACTCTCACTAACACTATAAAAAGGCAAAAGAAAGAAAAGTTAAATTTTAACCTTTAATGATTTAAGACGATATAAGATGATCTGCCATAGTATCTAGTCTCACTATCAATCATTTATTAAATTGTATACAAGAAGATGGGTTGACAGAAAATCCAAATAAATAAAGGCATGTTTTCTTATAAATAGTTGATCTTTTACATTAGACAATCTAACAAATGAAGCTATTAGACAATGTCCCAACGTCTCTCTTAAGTCTTAACAAGATAAGCAATTTTCGTACCAGAAACAGAAGGGCTTGCAGCCGTCCCATCATTCAACAAATAAAACCTACCTCAAACATGCACAACTCAGACATTCCTCCAACTCTTCAGCCTGCACTTGAACTGTATGCAGCTTCCTTCATATTTATGTCCAAATCCTTCCTTCACCTCCTTTTGCATAATCCACCAAACAAATAATCAAACCACAAAACATTAGAAGCCAAGCATAAAATTCTCTTCAGTATCTCATCATTGACATGAAACATCGATTCTCAAACTTCATTGAGAAGATAAAAGAAGAAAAAAGAAAATAAAATAGAAATTAGGCTGATGAAGAACAAAGGAATTTCGTGTTGAACAAGACGAGTCTTTGCACCCCTCCAGTTGATAAATAAAATAAAATTGGAAAAAAAAATTGAACTCGGTTAATCCAAAAGGGAAAATCAAGTTTCAGGTTGTAAATATTGCAACTAATTGGGAGGGGGAAAATACTTGCTCACAAAGAAATAACAATAAAAATAAAAGGTTGCAACTATGTCTCCGCTGACAAAATTCATAACTACTAGGGCAGGTTCAAATCAGACTATCAAAAACGTTGCTACAAGAGTAAAAACTGATTTCACGTTCCTTAAAAATAAAAATAAAAATAAAAAATAAATAAATAAATAAAAGGAAAAACAAACCTGATTTCACGCAGTGCCAAGAGAAAAAGAACATTTACAAACGTAATCTTCAGAATTTCTCAGGCTTTCTTAGTTTCTCAAGAATCTCAACGATGAGATCAAAATTAAAACCAAAATCAATCCAAATGGAGATTAATCAAGAAAAAGAAATGCAACACAACATCTTTTTATCAAAAACCTCACCTGAGATTAATCGAGAAAAGAAATTCAACCAAATACCCTCTCCACTTGATGTTCCTTTTACCGAGTTACAACTCGCAAATCTCGAAGATTCTTGTGTAGAAAGAAGCTTTGCTGTGGGCGAAATGTTTCCAAAAATTTATTTATTTTTTTTTTTTGTGTGTGTGTGTCTGTGTATAAATGGACTCGCTTTCTGCCACGTGGCAGGAGATCAAAACCGGGGCGCGGAGCGAAGGGCTGGTATCGGGAATTAGTGGACAAGATGAAGGGTCTAGATTCGATCTGTTTCTGCAATTTGATTGGTCCACATATTTTAGTGGGACACGTGTCGATCAACTGGAGCCCTAGTACGGGGGAATTTTGGAGAGCGTGGGGTACACGTAGTGGGCCGTCGGCTGTGGGCAGTTGGTAGTACTGCCAACAAAAATATAAAATAAAATTGTAAAATAATAATATTATACTATTTTTATATTATTTTGATGGCAAATTTTGCTACACGTGTCTCTCGATTCTCGATGTTGCTTTGCCACTTGAAGCTCGAGAATAATGATTGAATATGTATCCGCATGATGTGTTGAATCTATCCGATTCTTATACTGTTCTCCGACGCGTCAGATGGATACATTGCAAACATCACTTGTCAAGATTAGTTGTATAAATGGTTTCACAAATGGTGCCCAACATTAGCACTTTTTATTAATTAGGTCTTCAATTTTTTTTCAATATTATAGGTCTCTAATCTTTTATATCTTAACTCATAAAGTCCTTTATAACATTTTTACTCTTAATTTTTAAATAAAAAAGAATTCTAAAAAATAATAAAAAGAAAAAAGAAAACAAAAAATTTTCCCACCCACCTAGCTAACTATTCATTCTACTCTTTATTTCTAACTTGACCAAAAATTAAAAATATTTACACGTTTTTCTTTTTTAGGAATTTTTGTGTCATTTCTAACAGCAGCATGAGAAGCAAGCAGCAATAACTATCCTCCCTTGTGTATATAAAATTTAAAAAAAAAAACCCACAACTATTTTTGTAGCCAACCCCTTAAATTTCAAGGCAGTGGAACATATTTCATGGGGAAACATTGATTTGAATTCCTTTTTTTTTTTTTTTCTAAACTAAGTATCAATTGCAACTTTCCCAATTCTAAAAATAAAGAAATATAAAATAAATTTAAATCTGATTAATCAACTAAAAAATAATTAATCAAAAAAAAACTGATTGACTACATTTACTATGCCAATTTCCTTGTTATATATATGCATTGTTAAATGTCATTTTTAAAATTGATTGACTATAATTAAGTTGAACAAAATTGGTTGGAAACTATAATAAGGTATATTTTCAGTTTCTTTGAAATAAAATACAAAGATGAACCTAAACGGTTTCGTTGGTTCTCCATAAAAAAATTTGTAAATGCAAAAGAATAACCATAATTTTTTCTGAAACATAAATAATATTTTTTAAAAACAAAATAGTCATGTTATTGAAAAACCGAAAAATATATATATATACATACACACACATATATATATATGTATAATACAATAAATTAATTGACAAATGCAACTTGATTTAAGACACATTATCAAAAAAACCAAGAATTAACACAATAAATTAATCACTTTTTTTTTTTGCAACCAATTAATAAATGCAACTTGATTTAGGACACATTATAGTGTGATATGATACTATGTAATTACGATAACATAATTATAGTCTCATTATTATAAGTTGAACACAAACTTAGCCGAAAACTAATTAATAAAAAGATTGAAAATGTTGTTTTCAAAAAATTCTAAATTTTTAAAAATTAACTATAAATTTTAAGAAAACATAAAGGTTGTACACACGGCTGCTTTGCAGCCAATGATTGCTCTTCAATTTTAAAAAAAAAAATTAAAGAACTGAAACAAATAAAGAAAATGCTGCAAAGCAACTATCTCACATATGGCTGTTTTGCGGGAATCGTTGATATTCCAAGGCAACACCTGAATCTCAACGCGTTGTCGTGGACATACTTCTCAGAGAAATTGTAGTTCTAATACAAATATTAATTATATTTTTCCTTAAATGGCAAAAAAAAAAAAAAAGGAAATTTCCAATTGGGCAATCAAAAGTTTCCGCCCAAAACATCTTAGGAGGCAATTCTTCTATATGTAATAAATAAATTATTTATCCACCTATATTTCAATAGCACGTAATCAACTCTTTGATTTTTACCTTTTTTTTTTTTTGTCTTTTTTTTCTCTTCTCTTTTTGTCTAGAATCATCTTTATTAAAGCATTCATGTTTTTAGCTAGGCTTACAGTGTATTAAAGCATCCATATTATGCTAACCGAAGTATTTTAGACATTACTGATACATGTGGTACGTACACCTACCCAAGACGGAGGGTGTCAGAATGTCGCTATCAATATCTTTTTTGACTTTCGCCGTACTCATATATTAGTAGCGGCTAAAACTTTTAGATTAGCATCAATATGGATAGCTACCCTAACACATCTTCAGCAAGCACCAAGGCATTGGCTGAGATTTTCTGTAACATGCCCTTGCAAAATGATGGGTTTAACAAGTTAAGTTCGACATCTTTCTCTAATTTTAATCATGACTTTGAATTTCTATAAAAACGAATATAAATTTGAATGTAATAAAAAAAATCTTAAATAAAACGTGAGGTTGCAAATATAATTTGGAATCAATTATGGGAGATTAGGTTATTGGTGCAAAATGTAAAAAGTAAAAATTAAGGGCATGTTCTATTTACTGTTTTGAAACCGTTTTTAGTTTTCAGTTTTTTAAAACATTGAAAACGTGTTTACTTTCATATTTTCAAAAATGATTTTTGAAAAACAAGGAATTTTTTAACAAAAAAAAAACAGAAAATGATAAAACCAAATCAAAACGCGGGAAATGCATTGTTTTGTGAATTGCAATTTCTTTCTCATCTAATTTTACAACCCTTCGTCTGTCCTCCTCCCTTCTCCACCTAAAAAACCAAATCAATTACAATGGCTTCCTCCTCTCTCCATCATCTGCTCTCTTGGGCTGTCATCGATCTCTCAGAATCCAAAACAAATCAACGTGGTAAGTTTCTCTCCCTTTTATTTGTTGATTTAGTATATAGTATATCATTTATATCTCTCTATATACTCACTGGTGTCGTCGAATTGTCAGAACAAATAGCCTAAATTCATAATTTCAAGGGCGAAAGGTTTTTTTTCTTTTTTAATAGTTTTGCTTGATGTTTTTTTACAACAACGGCGATTGGCGTTGAGGAAGACGATAAGGCTGTAAAGCAGAGTGCACTTGAATCACAAATTCCCATAAGCAATTGCTCTTTTATTTCTATTATTACAATTACTCAAAGCACTATTTTTTATACTATGTTATGCTATAAATCGGTTTATCTTATTTTAAGTAAGAAGAACTCATACATTTTGATGCAAGTCAAACAACTCAGATGGGACAAGATAGAGATCAAATTGCTACCAAGATGTGAAATGACTACTCAAGAAGGCAATGATATAGCTCACAATTTATTTTATTAAAATGATTTCCAACATTTTTTTCATTTAATCTATTGGCATTTACTCATGAATATCATGAAATAATTCTCTATTGAATTATTTGGTATAATTTTTTCGTTTACAATCACAATGTTTTATAATGTTTCAATCACGTATTTTAAATTTTATTCATGTCTCATGTGCTTCTAAAGTTAGTTTTTTTTTTGTATTTTTTTCTTTAGAACAAACTATAGCAAAATTTCATATTCTAATCTTGGTAATGATACATTACCACAAATTTCTTTTTTTTTTTTTAGGGAAAGAACAAAATTATTTAATTTACTTAACATGTAGATAAATTCTCAAAATGTTAAATAGAACATGTTTTCCAGTTTTGTGTTTCTTAAAACAATATTCCAAAATGACAAAGTAAACGCATTTTCGGAAATTTGAAACCAAGCACTCAAAATAGAAAATTGAAAATTGAAAAATATAAAACTGAATCACGAAAAGAACACAACCTAAAAGTTTTACCTATAAACTTTTAAAGCATTTAGCAAATCATATGTTCATGTTCATAAAAAATGAAATCATATGTCCCACTATACATATTATGAGATATTCTGCCTGACACACACATAGAGGGGAATCATTATACGACCCACTCTGACTGAATCTACGACTAAGAATGATTATGTTGGTTGTGGTAAACACGAGTTGGCTTATTCTTCTATACTTTGTGATGGTCAATGGACCAAGGACTGCCAGAACTGAGTCATCATGTTGGGTTGTTGATACTCAATAAACTTGGGGCAATGAAATAATGAAAATATTCTGAGGCTTAAAAAGCCTAAGACTGAAATTTGAATCCCAACTTTCCAATTAGGTAGCTGGATGTGTACCACTTTAGAGGCGTTAACAATTAAAGTTGTTGCTCAAGTGGTTAACTATTGGATGACCATCACTTTGTTTTAATCCGTGGGATAGATGTGCATATATTTCTTGTGATTTTCTCTTATCCAAAAATATGTGTTTTGTACCATTATAAAAGAGGTGTTTGGGAATTAAATTAACACACAACAATTGAGAAAGTGAGAGACACGGGGCATAATTCTTGTAGACTTCAATGACCAACAAGAATTTCTCTTTGGTTAAAACTTCACTTTGTGGTGTTTTGTGTTTCACCATCCTTTGTGTAAATGTTTTTTACTTCTTTTCTTTATATATTTGTGTGTTCTTTCTTACCTTACCTTTGTGATTGTGGTGTTGTTTACAAAGTGTTGGTTAGTCGGTTTTGACGGAGTTGCCATTGTCGGAGTTGGAAGAAAAGTCTGAGCCCTGGTCAATGATTGACTCTACCACTTGCATCGAGATAATAATTGTAGAGGAAGAAAGGGACATCATTGAATTTTTCTTTTGTTTTCTTGCTAATTATTTCCATATAATCTTTCAATCAATTTCTTGTAATTAATTATAATTTACTTTGTGTAATCTTTGTTTTTTCAAGGAAATAAACCTAACAGTGGTATCAGAGCCATAGAGGTGTTATTGTGACCGGAATTAAAAGAAAACCCGCCAGAATTGGGAAGAAGTAAAAAACCAGACTTGCAACTCAAGTTTTGACCGACCTTCGGCCATTTTTCCGGTGAACCAACCACATTAGATGAACAAGCAAGATGAGGGCTGTCGACCGGTGCGGTCTTCAGCGACAATGCGTGGACCAGTGGTAGGCGGACTATAGATCAGAGTGACAAGGCGTAAGGGAGTGTGCAAAGGCTTTTGGCTGCTCGCTGGTGGTGTTGTGCTCAGAATTCAGTGGGCTACGTTTTGGTGGTGGTTGCACTTACACAAATTTTGGACAATCCGACAGAGTTTTTCTTATGTTCATCTTCCTTTTTGGACCCATAGGGCGGGATCTGCTCGTTATTGTGTCATTTTCCATTTCAAATGGCAGCTATATATTTCTTTTCGTAATTAAATATCGCCGATGGGTGCGATATTAAGAATTACTAGTGTTTACTTTTTGTTATATGTCATTATTTGAAATGCTTTAGATATTTTGTTGATAATTGTTGCTTATTGGCCACATGTTTTGTATCTTCCCTTGACCTGAGAGCTTGATTCTCATAGAATCCTGTAGGGTACAAAATAGCATTAATTTCGGTTGCTTAATACTCTGTGGTTTTTTGTGCATTCATATTTTGTTGATTTTTGTGCTAAATACCAATATATCACCCGTTCAATGTACGGGAAGAGCAACGTTCAAAAATATAACTAATAGGAATTTGAAAAGTAAATCAGAAATATTTGTACATCAGTTGAAAATATAAAAACACAAATGTACATTAATAGAAAAAGGCGAAAACAATTAGATCAATAAACTCACATAGCACCTATTCTAATGTTGAAACCTTGAATAATATATCATATTGTTGTATCAATTAAACCATATGCTTGAACTATGAATTGATTCTTTGCATTCTCAATATCTTTGAAACTTTAGAATTTAACATTTTATGATTTGGAAATTCAAACTTATGAAAAAGTGAACTAATCTAAAAAAAGAATAAATAGTTGTGAGAAATTTTTTATATTCATCCATATAACCCAAGAAATTTATTGGAGCTATGATTTTTTGGCAAACAAACATAAATGCAGAAACATCTTAAATTTCCAATTTTCAACTCATTTTTCTAAAACATTAAAAATGTTAAAAGCAAAAAACTAATCCCATAAGCTTTGCTTTTTTCCAATTAGGCCAAAATCTCTCTAAAATCAAAGTAAATATGATTCAATGTAACCAAGTTTACAATAGTCTTTTAAAGTTATAGTGCAAGTACAAACCTATCAAGTGTTAACTCCACCAACTACTGTTGATGGCATTCTAGGGAGCCTTTCTCATTGCAAAGAAATAGAAAACACCTCACATTTCTCATTATAGTATTTTCTGTAAACAACCTATAATGTGTTTGATGGCCTATTTTTTTATGGAAAATATCAAATTCATAGGAAAAAAATTCAATCTTTATGCGTTTCTTTGCAAAACCGAAATGGAATTTCAAATTCCATGTTAAAGGAAAACATTGGAAAATAGACAAAATATGACGTAATCAATTAGTTTATATAGCATCAATCGATAGTGCAGAAGCTACAATTAATTTAGATTAATCATAATATATAAATAGAGATTTTAAGTTAATGAGAATTTGAGAGTATTATTGTCTTTTTAAGTAAAAAGAAATATTATATTGCAATTAAAAATGTGAGATTCAATGTTGAAATTACCAAGTTTTAAATGTTAGAGTTAGATTGTACAATAAGAAGAAATGTTAGGGTTAAAGTGGGCTAATTAACCATTTCAAAATGGAAAAGAATAAAATAAAATAATAAAAAACAAAATATAACATCAGCCATGACGTCAGTTTAGGAGGGAAACTTGCTTAGACTATTTTTAATTTAGATATATATAGATATAGATTTTAAAATTAAGAGTAGTTATATCTACACTATCCTTTTTACTAACCACTACAAGATAAATACACCACCATCAAAGTGCAGTTTTTATAAATAAACCACACTTAATTTACCAATCCTAGACAAAAAGAAAAAAAATAATCATACACCACACCACGTTGATTCTATTCATTCATCTTGTACAATCCTCTCAAACCCTCATAATCACGATGATTCCAAACCGAACACGAAATATCCCAATCTTCTAAGAGCCCCAGCGCCCCCCAAAGGCACCCATATATACATGATGATTTCAAAAATTATCTGTATTAACTAATATGAAAACCTCACCAACACACACACCGATGATTTAAAACTTGTACCACAACTATAGGAGTGGCAGTAATAGAGGCCAATACACAGCACCATACGAAAAACAGGAAAGTTTTCATACATTAGGGGTTCGCACAGTTCTATATGGAAAATTGAAATTATCAAAATTGAATAGGAAGCTGCCAAGTATTACCGGGAAATAGAATCATTAAAATTGAACTATAAATTACAAAATTTTGATTAAAATTATATAAAGATAACAAGACTTTATCCCATGTTTGTGGCATGCACATGAATATTGATATCAATTTCGCATTCAATTTTAAGAGCGTTTGTATTTTTCTTCCTTATCATTATATAGATTGTTTAAATGTAAAAAGTGTTAAGTTTTCAATTGTGGTGTACTAAAGAAATAATAATAAACTAGGGTTCTTATTGGTGGTGAACATAAAAAGAACTTAGATCAAGCTTTTTATTTTGTGATGTATTTAAAAGAAATATATATAGATATATAAATAAAATGTTACTTAAGTCATTTAATTATTGACTTTTTACTAAATATACGAATAAAATTCAAAGTTGTGGTGTGGTTACTAAAAAGTGTGTTGTAGATATAACCACCTTAAAAATTAAACTAGTTATTTCACCTGTGCGTTACACGATATGATAATACCAGATAATATAAGTAATTACAGATTATTAAACATGACTGTATAAAAAAGATTTAAACTATAATATTTGATTGTTTATGTGTTTGTAAAGAAAAACAATATAGGTGTGTGTAAAGAAAAACAGTTTAGGTGCTACACATAATACGTTATCTTTCATTAATGAAGATAAAAAATGGTCTTTAAAAAAATTAAGGAAAACATTGAAGAAAATTTGCGAATACTAGAACCAATCCAGAAAATAATTTGACGGTGTGAGATAAATGAGGATACAGTTCACCTATTTACAATAAATTTTTTTCAATAATGATTCATTAAAATTTTAAACTTTTTAGAAGCTCAAAACCCATAAGTTAAGGCTAAATTATGCATAACCATTCTCTAAGTTTCTTAATATAAGCATACATTATCAATTCTTTTCACCAAATAATAAATGTGGGATTCTCTTTCTATGTCCAAAGTCACATTTTCAATGGCTCTTAAAAGAGTAATAAAATTCCGACCTAAAGATAAAAAAATTATAAAATCGAATATTCTTTTTCCACATTATTTTAGGTAAAAATTAATTTATTTCAATTATTTACTAAAAACTTATCTGATGACCCTGAACTGTTAGCTTTTCCAGTTCGATGACGGGTCCAGTTTTCCAAATATTTGTGAATACTGGAATCAATCTAAAGGGCAACGCACCAGTGTGAGATAAAGACGGACAATAAACATTTTTCAATAATGATCCATTAAAATTTTAAACTTTTTGGAAGTTCAAGGCCGATAAAATAAGGCCATATTATGCACAACTTTTCTCTAAATAACTTAATATACGTAAACATACTCAATTATTTTCACTAAATAACCAACGTGGGATTTCCTTTCTATTAATCACATCTTCAATGGTCCTTAAACTATAATATTTGATCGTTTATATGTGTCTAAAGAAAAATAATATAGGTGCTACCCGTAATACGATATCTTTTATTAATAAATATAAAAAATGATCTTAAAAAAATAAGAAAAATATTGAAAAAAATTTGCGAATATTGAAACCAATCCGGAAAACAGTGTGAGATAAAGATAGATAGGGTTCACCGGTTTACTATAAACTTATTTTTTCAATAGTGATCTATTAAAATTTTGAACTTTTTAGGAGCTCAAGGGCAATAAGCTAAGGCCTTATTACGTACAATCATTCTCTAAGTAGCTTAATATATGCATACATCATCAACTCTTTTCGCTAAATAACTATCGTGGGATTCTCTTTCTATGGCTAATGTCACAAATATTCTTTTTCCACATTATTTTAGGTAAAAATTAACTTATTTTATTTATTTAATTAAAACCGGTCTAATGACCTTGAACCGTTGGTTTTTCTGGTTTGATGATCGGATTGATTTTCTAAACATTTGTTAAAATTAGAATCAATTTGGAAAACAGTCCGACCGTGTAAGATAAAGACGGATACGGTTCACCAGTTTACAATAAACATTTTTTTCAATAATGATCCATTAAAATTTTAAACTTTTTGAAAGCTCAAGACCCATAAATTAAGGTCATATTATGCATAACCCTTATCCTAACAGATTAATATAGGCATACATCCTCAATTTTTTCACTAAGTAACCAATGTGAGATTCTCCTTCTATACCCAAAGTTACATTTTCACTAGCCCTTAAACTATAATATTTGATTGTTTATTTGTGTATAAATGAAAACAATATAGGTGATACTAATAAATGGTAACTTTTATCAATGAAGATAAAAAATGGTCTATAAAAAAAAAACTTAAAGAAAACATTGAAGAAAATTTTCAAATACTTAAACTAATCCGGAAAACAATCAAACGGTGTAAGATTAAGACGAATAAAACTGGTTCTCAATAATCTTTTTTTCCAATAATGATCCATCAATATTTTGAACTTTTTGGAAACTCAAGGCCCATAAAATAAGGCTTTATTATGCATAACCTTCTCCAAGTAGTTTAATATAAGCATACATCTTCATTTCTTTTCACTAAATAACTAATGTAGGATTTCTTTTCTATACCCAAAGTCACATTTTCAATGGCTTTTAAAAAACGAATAAAATTTCAACTTTTTTTTTCAAACGGTAATGAATGAAAGATTATAAAATCAAATGTCCTTTTTCCACATTTTTAAAGTAAAAATTAATTTATTTTAATTATTTAGTTAAAACCGGTCTAATGACCTTGAACCGTTAACTTTTCCGGTTTAATGATCGGTTTGATTTTCTGAACATTTACAAATACTGGAATCAATTCAGAAAATAATCTAATGGTGCGAGATAAAGACAGATACAATTAACTGGTTCACAATAAATATTTTTTCAACAAGGATCCATTAAAATTTTAAACTTTTTAGAAATTCAAAGCTCATAAGCTAAGGTCATATTATGAATAACTAGTATAACACCCGTGCAATACACGGGAAGACTACTAATGAAATGGTGTGTCCTTACAAATAATAAAAGTTTTAAATAATATGAAAATGCAAAATGTAATGAAAAGGAATTGCATCTAGTCTAACAAATTGTGAATTATAATGAAAAATATTGCTGAGGGTTGTTGTAGTAATAAATATTCTCCTTTATTCACCTTTTGCCTAATTTTCTCATTAATAATAATTAAAAAATCTCTAAATAATAATCTATTAGAAAATATGTATTAGAGCATTCGTTGATATTACAATTTCTTTTGCCAATATATATAGTAATAAAACAAATTCAATTGTTAAAAGAACGAAGAACTATACCTTCAATATATCTAAGATGATGTAATTGTATTGTCATTCATAAATTTATGAAGACCAAAATTATTTTTGTAAAAAAAAAATCAATTTAGCTGCTTAGAAAAATTACATTGTTACATAAAATAATTAATTAAACGCTTGTGATTTTAATTGTGACACAGTGGTTGGTTATTCAAATTTCTGTGAAAACTCCAAATTCGTATCACACCTTCCATTCCTTTAATTTCCTTCCCCCGCGTATAATAAAGAACAAAAGTAATTAGAAGCTTACTTATTCCCGTAGCAAATTAGATATGAAGTGATTAATATGGTGTTAAAATTGATGTAGAAATAATATCATCGCACCATATTGAAGAAACTAAAAATATTAACCACTATTTTTTTCATAATTTATTTATATGAACAAATCGTTAACATATCTCACCCAATTTATGATTGACTAAAAAAGGGCCCAATTTATTTATTATAATAATAGTAATGATTAAATAATTCAATAGTTATTATTCTCCATATATATTGGTTACGCAAATTATATAGTACTAAAAACGCTTCTAATAGAGACATTTTTGTCCCTTTGTCGGTATGAGAGGAACCAAAAATGGCAAAAGAAAGACTAAAAAGACTTTACATGACATGGATGATTAATGATGATTAGGCTAAGTGCAAAACAACGTATTTAACTCGGCTCAATACAAAGCCCACGAGTAATGCTATGTGTATCACATGTATAAGCATCAGTCTACACATTAGTATATGATTAATTAAATTAAATAACTTACATGTGCTTAACTTCACCTATCATTTAACACATACGATCACATAAATGGTATTTTAGCACCAATAATGCTGCATAACATTATTCTTTTTAATTACCCACACTCTTTATGTTAATCTACACAACAGTTAATTGTAGAGAGAAAATATATTTCTTTTTAATCAGACGAAAAATGAAGTGAGATCGATTGTGAGTCTGAAATTTCCCAATAGAGCTCGGAATTTCCCAAGAAACAATGCTATATAAAAGGCAAATATTGGATAATTGATTTGATTAATGATCGAACGACATTGGAGAACGAATAAAGGATAAATGACCGAAATTGAAGGATGTAGCCTAAAACCGTGAATTCCAACAGAGCTCGGAAGAGTTCGACCATAAGTCTGGAGTTTCCCAATAGAGGTCAGAATTTCCCAAAAAGAACGTTATATAGAAGACAAATATATTTGACTAAGAATGTAATGACGTGGAAGAAGGAATAAAGGAGAAATGGCCGAAATTGAGGGCCTTGGAAAAAGGGTTACGTGGACTGGAGGTAGAAGATAAAGTATGGAATAAAAAATAATTAGGAACAAAAAAAGAAAGTGTTAATTAGGAAAAAGGAAATAAAATCACAATTATAGAATGTTAATATATTTACCGCAATTTAGATGTACCTATAGACACCACAGTAAAAAGACGGGAAAATAGCGGTGCCTATAGGTACAACTACTTTTGTTTTAAGGATATATATAGACTCTTCTCCCTGTAGCTTAATATAGACATACATCCTCAATTATTTTTACTAAATAATCAATCTGAGATTCTCTTTCTATATCTAAATTCTCATTTTCAATGGTCCTTAAACTATAATATTTTATCGTTTATGTGTGTGTAAAAACAGTAATATAGGTACTGCTATAATACGAGATCTTTCATTAATGAAAATAAACAAGGTATACTAAAAATAAACTAACAAAAACATAGAAGAAAACTTTCGAACACTGGAACCAATTCTAAAAAAAATCTAACGCTGTGAGATACGATAAGTACAGATACCATTCAAAATAAACATGTTTTTCAATAATGATCCATTAAAATTTTGCACTTTTTGGAAGGTCAAGGCCCATAAGCTAAGATCGTATTTTACATAACATTTTTCCAGGTAGCTTAATATAAGCATGAATCCTTAATTCTTTTCACTGAATAACCAATATGATATTTCATTTCTATATCCAAAGTTTCATTTTTAATGGCGCTTAAAAAAAGAATAAAATTTAAACTTTTTTTTTTAAAGGTAAAGATAAAAAAACTATAAAATTAAATTTTCTTTTTCCACATCATTTTAGACAAAAAGTAATTTATTTCAATTATTTAATTAAAACTGGTCCGATGTCCTTGAACCAAAATTATAAAATCGAAAGTTCTTTTTCCACATCATTTTAGGTAAAAATTAATTTATTTCAATTATTTAACTAAAACCGGTCCGATGATCTTGAACCGTTAGCTTTTCCAATTCAATGACCGGTTTGATTTTCTAAATATTTGTGAATACTAGAGTTAATTCAGAAAATAATCGGACGATGTGAGATAAAAAGAGATACGGTTCACAATAAATTTTTTTCAGTAGTGATCCATTAAACTTTTGAATTTTTTGGAAATAAAGGCACATAAGTTAAGTCTCTATTATGTATAACCCTTCTATAAGTAACTTAATATAGTCATATATTCTCAATTCTTTTCACTAAATAACCAATGTGATATTCTCTTTTTATACCTAAAGTCATAGTTTCAATGGCTTTTAAAAAAAGAATAACATTTCAACATCTTTTTAAATGGTAAAGATAAAAAAATTATAAAGTCAAATGTTTTTTTGCATTATTTTAAGGTAAAAATTAATTTATTTCAATTATTTAATTAAAATCGCTCCAATGACTTTAAGTCGTTAGCTTTTTTGGTTCGATGACTGGTCTGATTTTTTAAACATTTGTGAATACTAGAATCAATCTGAAAAACAATCTGACGGTGTGAGATAAAGAAGGATACGGTTCACCTGTTCACAAATAAACTTTTTAATTAATAGTCCGTTAAAATTTTAAACTTTTTGAAAATTCAACGCACATAAGTTAATGCCATATTATGTTTAACTCTTCTTCAATTTACTTAATATAGGCCTACATCCACAATTCTTTTCATTAAATAACCAATGTGGGATTCCCCTTCTATGCCCAAAGTCATATTTTCAATGGCTCTTAAAACAGGAATAAAATTTCCACATTATTTTAGGTAAAAATTAATTTATTTCAATTATTTAATTAAAATCAGTCCGATGATTTTGAATCGTTAGCTTTTCTGATTCAATGACCGATCTGATTTTCTGAACATTTGTGAATACTAGAATCAATCCGAAAAACATTCTGATGGTGTGAGATAAAGACGGATACGGTTCACCGATTCACAATGAATTTTTTTTCATTAATGATCTATTAAAATTTTGAACTTTTTGGAAATTCAAGGCCTATAAGTTAAGGCTCCATTGTGCATAATGTTTCTCCAATTAGCTCAAATAGACCTACATTCTCAATTCTTTTCACTAAATAACTAACGCAGGATTCCATTTCTATGTTCAAAGTCATATTTTCAATTACGCTTATAACAGAAAAAAATTTCAATATTATTTTAAGTAAAAATTAGTTTAGTTTTCAATTATTTAATTAAAATAGGTCCGATAACTTTGAAATGTTAGCTTTTCTAGTTCTATGACATGTTCGATTTTCTGAACATAGGTGAATATTGGAACCAATCTGAAAGCAATCAGACGGTGTAAGATAAAATGAAACCAAAATTTAAGAAAACCGATTGAAAATAAAACTGCTCAAAATAAAAAGTGGAAAATTTAAATATAGAGTGAGAGAGATTTGTGAAAGTTCTTAGATTGAATGAGTTCTATTAGAGGAAGGAACGAAAATGTGAATAAAGAAATGGAGATATTTTTGGATAAAATGAAATCTAAGTTGGTGATTAGAATTAAAAATTAGAAAATATAGTGATAATAATAAAGTAAATCAAATATATCGATAAATATGAAAATCTTCAAGCACCTCCCGGAGGTGCTGTTACAGCACCTCTTACCACATATTGCATGTATTGATACACGCCACATTTATTTTAAATTCATATGGTGTGCATCAATACAGGCCGCATAAGGTAGGAAGTACTGTAACAGGACTTCCGGGAAGTGCTTGAACATAAAAAAGGGAATATATTAATTGATAATAAAGTAAAAATGGAAATGAATAACTAATATTATGAAATAAAATCAATGACCAAGATGAGATATACTAATTTAGCAAGTGTTTTGTGAGGGGAGTGGGGAAGTGAAAGGGAAACTATACTGTTTTTAAGTATGTGTATGTGTGTGTATATATACACATACAAGGTTAAGCTTCAAGGCAATGCCGATAAGCTTCAAGATAATGCCGTTTTGCCCGTTTTTACATCTCGGGTAAAAATGGTATTAGGGGTAAAATAGGAAATTTGTTGAGAAAAAGTGGGGGCAATTATGTTAAAACACTGTTCTATGAAACAGTAATAAGGGAGAATAAATTTCTCTGTATATATGTAGGATATATATATATATATATATATTCAAATTTAGGGTATGTTTGGAATGTATTATAAATAGATTGATTTATAATATATTTTAAATTTTGAATTTTAGGGATACGTGGCAAATTTTACAATTGACAACTCACACACTCATCACATTAAATAATAACTTTTCACTTTTCAATAAAATTTAACCAATCAAATTAAGTCACATGTCTTAAAAATTCAAATTTCAAAATATATTATAAACTAATCTAATTATAAACGATATCAAGTGGACCTTTAATTATGTTTACTTGTCAAACGTCACTCACCTAATTTCACTTTTTACGGAGGGTTGGTATTACAGAGTGTTTGACAACTATCTGGATTATAATCTGCTATGTGACATCATTCTATTGACTGTTTTTTGTAAAAAGTAAAAGATTGTAACTTGACTTTTATTTTTTGACTTTTTGAAAAAAGTGAAACTAATAAAATGATACCGTGTGTCAGATTATAATTCAGATTATAATCTGAATGAGTTGTTAATGGCTATTTTCCCTATTTTGACCATCCGCCTATGTGCTTTGCTTATTACAGTTTGAGGATTGCTGCTGCAAATTTTATTTCTTTGTCCGTCTACCCTTGTCATCATCTCCACTACTTGACGATCCAACAATGGTTCGATCCTGGAATAAGCAATGGAGGAGAAAGGGAAAGAGACGGGGAAAGGGGACGAGAGATGGACTGCAGCAATCGCGAATATAAATGAATTGGCTTCGAATCTGGAATCCCTCCAAAAATTACTAACAAAGAAAGCTGTCTACGTTGACGATGAGACCTTTGCCAAAGCATCTCTAAGCTCTGAACAAGCACGTACCATCAAGGTATAATTGTCACTTCGAGTATCAAGCAGTTGGATTTTGATGTTTGATCGCTTAATCCGAGTTTATGATTGTACTTTTGAGTTGAGTTTCGTGGTCAAAGTGTGTTTTGATAGGAATTTTTTTTGTTAATCTCACCATTGTCTGCTTGCTTTGTAGCTGTTTTGCTTGTGGATGATTTGATTATCTGGATAATATGGTTTAAACTTTTTAATTTCTGATATTATAGTTAAAGGGTGCGTGTCTTTGATTTTTAATGCTACACCATTATTGGCTGAGTTCAGGGCTCTTCACTTAACCGCTGGAAATGTTTAGTTGATTTCGTTTCCGGGGTTTTGGATTTTTTTTGAACCTAGGATATTGGGGGAAAACTGCTTTCATCGGATTCTTACACACTCCTCAGTAACCATTTCAGCTTCCAGCAGTTTTTTTAGTCAGTGGAATACTGACTAATATGCGATTGTCCAACACTACTTACAAACGGCTTTGCTGCTCAGAAATGAAATTTTGCAAATGTTTCCTTGAACTACTTTAAATAAGGCGTGATTTACTTTTCATTTGCAGTTTTTCCATTGATTTTGGTGTAGCTGGTTGACTTAACCATATGGCATGCTGAAGTACTTGCATTGTAATATGATGTGCTTGATATTATTGTGTGACACTTAAATTATGTTTTCATTTGTTTGAATTCATCTGTAGTATGTAATGCTTTTAGGATTTAGTATACATGAGGGCCAAAGATCTGTTTGATGCTATGTGATTTACACCCCCCCTCCCCCCAACAAAAAAAAAAAAAAAAGAAAAAAAACCAACCCTCTTTTTTGTGTGTGTGTGTGTGTGTGAGAGAGAGAGAGAGAGAGAGCATAAATCAGACTGGATTGGAAGCCAAGGCTGAGATCAAATGGTATGAACGAAGCTTTGTTAAGCCATTAATCTGGCCTTCAGCCTAGTTTAGGGGTAAGGGGTGAAATCCTTCTTCAAGAAAGGAAGAAAAACAATATCAGACCGGATTAAACTGGTTATAAAAAACTGGTTTCACTTGTCAGCTACAGTTAGAACACTTTTATACTTACCTATTTGATACTACTTGAAGAAGTGCAGATCCTAAGAGCTTGTTTGATTCTCATTATTCTTCTCAATTATAATTTTACCTACCACTGATTTGACATTCAATTTGACGACTGTTCAATTACGATAACATATTTCAAACCTTTTTACATTTCCAATACACATTCTACCTCTCTCCTCATTATAATTTCCCCAAAATTTTACAAATAATGAGAATCAAACAAGCTCTAAGTGTTTGCTTGTAGTACTTCTGAACTATGTAAATTTTAGAGTTCATGGTGAAATGCTATAAGAATAAAATTATATCTAGATGCACAGACATAAGCCTCTAAAGCTTCAAAAGTGAAAGTGAGCTTGATATTGAGTTCTTTGGGAAGGATATCCTTCATTATGGATTGGATGGGACATACTCATTCAAGGATCACTACTCTTGTGGAGTTAGTTTACACTTAATCCACTTTATTCAAGTGGATTAACCTTATATGCTCGCTGGAACTTTAATGTTAGGGGCTACAAATTAGGTTCTAATTTGGACATCCAATTCTGTAATATTTTCATTTCTGGTTTATCTTATTACAATCTTAAAAAGAATAGCATAATATTAGAGGGAAGATGTGAAACCCGGGACTTCAAATGATTCACTAAGGTTTCCATTCTTATTTAGTTATCTATTCATTTCTGCTGCAAGAATTCACTTGTGTGGATAAGCATTATGTCTTTTATTTACTGTGTTTCGAGTGTTGAAAATATTGATAGAGTAAAAAAGCTATGCTAAACAAACTCTTATGTCACTGCAGGTTCTTGAACAAAGAGTAGATACTTTAGAAAGAGAACTAGATTCTGCCATTTCCGCCGCTGCTTTTGCACGTACTGAAAAACGTCAAGCTGAGGCAGCAAAGAAGGCTGCAGAATTGCGTGCTCAAGAGATTACAAGAGAGCTTGAAAACACTACAAGTATGTGCGCTTTCTTGAAAACACTACAAGTATGTGCGCTTTGTTTACAATTTCTAGGACTCCCTATTATTGACAGACAATATATATGTACTACAATTATTAATTATCGAATATGATGCTTGTTGCCATTACTTTCAGTCTGTCTTAAATGGGTGTTTGGAATGAGTGGTAGTGATTGAGTACTTATCAAAGTCTTGGTTAAATTATAATGGAAGAAAGATGATCAGAATCAATCACCCTTTTAATCTCTGGGATGCCTAGTATGCATATAAGTTGAAATTTAAGGAATGCTTAACCTCTATACCTTATCCAAAAGTGCGTCAATTGTGTCACATGGCTCTAAAGTTTTAATTTTTTTATCCAGTGAAGTTCTTGTTTAAATAACACCTTAGTCCAAACACTAGCCTACAGGGATCTTCTACTTTTTCAGGATGCTAAGTTCATGACTCCCGGCTACATGATCCTACTTCCTGGGTGGTTCATGATCTTACTTCCGCATAGGCTTAAGTCACTTGAAGCATATTTATGTTCCAACCTCACAGAATGGAATATTCATCAGCCTTTTATCAGCTTGCATAAATTTAAAACTTAATTTAAAAAAAAAAAAAAAGGAGAGATAGAGCACGTGCTATACTGTCATTTCAAACATTATTTTGATGGCTTTATTATTTTTTAGTTTCAATTTATTTTGTCTCCTACATGGAAAGAACTTATCTTTTTCTTATGTATTTCCAGAATTAGAGCATCTCTTATAGGCTCTCTAAACTCAAGATGCTCTTTAATTTAAAAAGCCAAAGCACAAAGTTAAACTCTAATAGACTCTCTATTCTTACTTTTTAAAATAGAGAGCAGGTTCGGCTCTCCAAATTTGGAGAGCCAAACCCACTCCCTGTAATTAAATAGTTACAAAGTTCAAGGATAATTTCTGGTTAAACAAAACTGTATTCAATTTTATTGGTCTTTAGAATCTAAAAGGTGAACAATCATTTTTAATGATAGAAAGAGAATACATTGCATTTTTCTTGAAAAAAGGTAAAATAAGGAGCTAGCTATAAGTGGAGAGCTTGTTGGAGGAGTTTAAAATTTTTACCCTTCAAATTCAAAGAATGCTCTTTATTTGGAGGAATGTGTTCTTTAAAAATAAAGAGACTGTTAGAGATGCTCTTAGGCTCCATTATTTTTCCTGGCAAATGGCACTATAGGAATTTGGAGAGCCAAACCCACTCTCTGTAATTAAATAGTTACAAAGTTCAAGAATAATTTCTGGTTAAACAAAACTGTATTTAATTTTATTGGTCTGTAGAATCTAAAAAGATGAATAATAATTCTTAATGAGAGAAAGAGAATACATTGCATTTTTCTTGAAAAAAGGTAAAATAAGAAGCTAGCTACAAGTGGAGAGCTTGTTGGAGGAGTTTAAAATTTTTAGCTTGTTGGAGGAGTTTAAAATTTTTACTCTTCAAATTTAAAGAATGCTCTTTATTTGGAGGAATGTGTTCTTTAAAAATAAAGAGACTGATAGAGATGCTCTTAGGCTCCATTATTTTTCCTGGCATAGGAATTTGGACTAGATTCAGAAAGCGCATTCAGAGAAGATCTTGTCTAGAACCCCATTGAATGCACGTTGAAAATGTGTGTTATTAGGTTTTGAAACTCAATCTGAATGGGATATGATAGCTATTTGAAAGTATTTTACTCTTTAATTTATACTAGAAGTTTGAGGATGATATTGTTACCTTGTTTGAGAAAATTTGTAGAAGGAGCGGTTTTACTTTAAAAAGTAATGTCAGATCTTCAATGGATGGGAACCATAAACCTTTTTCTTTTACCTTTTTCTTTCCTGTTATGACTTCATTGTCTACTTTGACATTCTATTTAACTTTGTGGTACTGGAACTTCCATGTTTAGATTTGTGTTTTTCTGGTTTAATCTGCTACGTCCGAGGCATGCTTGGATTATCATTTTAAATTTAAGGCTGAATTTAATGCTTTAGCATGTCTTGTTAGGAAATTATTGATATCCATGTTGTGGTTACTCATGCTATTTAATATAAGAGACAACTATCCAACTTTAATCTCCAAGCTCTGGTAGACAACAAATGCAAACTGGCCAAGTGAGCTTCATAATCGTTTTGCATATTCAAGTGTTACAAATTAATAAGTTTCGAAAAAAAACCTATTAACAAATGAAACTTGTTTGATTGCTCTAACATGCATCATAGTGTTCTCTGGTCTCTTATATTATTTTTAGCAGCTTGACACTAGTGAAGTATCATGAAGTTAGAACACGTAGTGATGGAAAAAAAAGACCTATTCCCGATGTATATGGCAAACAATTTTCCGATCCGCAGCGGATTGCAAGGCAGATTTGGTTTGGTTCCCATCTGCCCTGCCAATTCAAAAAAGAGAGAAAAAAATTAAAAAGAAAAGGAAAAAGTAGAAAAAATAATTAAATGGATCATCTAAGTTGGGGTTGATCCGCCGCGCATTTGGTGGATCAAGGGGCAGATTGCAAATCACAAAATTTTCGCATTGTGGCGCTATCCACCCCGAACCCGCCCTGTTGCCATCACTAAGAACGTGCATAGTATTTTATCAAGAAACTTTCATAAGTTGTGATAAACGCAATCAGAAAGTTCTCAATCCTCTCTTCTTCACTCTTCTAAGAATATCTGTTGATTGGTTACATTAGCTCTATTTAGCCCTTCTATTTGGAGATGGATAAAATTTGCAGCTTCCGTACTGTCTTATTTATAGTTATTCTCCCCCACGTTTGTGGAGTAATATAGTTCGTCTAACATGCAGAAGTATTTGAACTGCACATGGAAGAGATACGTGCAAAGCAAGAAGAAATTGCCAAGCGAGATAAAGAAATCAAACTTCTTGAAGCTATAATTCGGACACTAGGTGGCAAAGATTCAAGTTCCACAGATGGATAAGTCCTGCTTTGTGAATCTACATTATCATGTTAAATTCTGTCAATCTTTCATTACGTTCTGTACATGATAGATTTCTCATAACCATTAGTATAGCGTCAGAAAGTTCCAAGGAATGGATGCCAGGGTCCTTCATATGTTGTCATACCGTTGGGTTCCTAAGTTGTTGTGGGATAAAAATACAAGGGAAAGTAGCAGGTTATGTTTGTGAAATCTTTGAAAGAGATGTGGATCATATTATTTAGGTCATTTTTAACTCGAGAGTATCTTTGGCCCCTCTATGACAGCAGATGATTGTTCCTTGGGTACTGGCTTCTCATTGATTCAGTATGGAATTTAATTTGAAATTTTATCATTATGTACACGTGTTACTTTTTTGTTCTCTCCGTGCTATGAATTTTAAATTTGATTTTAATTATAATAGCATTCCATTTAATTAATTGTCAAACGTACTTAACATTTTATGACTAATATGCATCTGGATGAATAGTGCCAATTTTTCAAAAGCTAAGAGCCTGTTAGTCCAAATCAAAAGGTTAAAAATAAAGTTCAAAATGGATGCGATGGAAAGATATTTGCTGCAATTTTTACCCTTTAAACTTTTTTCTTTTACTGTTCTTAAATATTTTTCTCTTTTTATGTAATCATCAAGGTTACAAATGTTATTTTTCAATACTGACAATAAACAAAGAGCTAATGTTCTCGTCCAAGAAGAATCTTTTAGATTAACGTTTCATAAGCTACAGGCTAAGAGCCTAAGTGGCTGTTTGATTCTCATATGTCATTACATTATAAGGAGAAAATAATAGTGAGATAAATATATATGGTGGAGATTTAAAGAGTGGAATGTATGATTATAATTAAGTAATTATTAAATTGATGATAGGTAAAATTATAATGTAGAAATGAATACAAAATCGAACAACCACTCAGAAATTTAAAAGTTAGCGAATAGTAGCGATACTTTTTTTTTTTTAAAATTTTAACTTAAATTAAAAATGTGAAAATAGAAAAAGGAATCTAGGTGTTGCCACATAAAGACATTTCATGCCGACCAAATCCAACCTAAACTTATCATACCGACTAGAATATGTTAGAATTGTTACATTCATATACAACTTAGACTTGTAACTTATATTAATTGTTAATTGTTATAATAATAATTTTAAAGTGCTTATATTTAAATTATGATTAATAGTTTACTAATAAGATGCTCAATCTTTTACAAGTCAACTATCAGGAATATCTTTTTGTTTCTTCAAAAATTCATTTTTAAAAGAAATTGCCCCAAGTATTGGACAAGTTTAGGAGAATCCCTTTTAGAAAGGGGAAAAAGGGAAATATTAAATATAAGGAAAAAAAGGAAGAAAGAATCACTCTATTTGGACAAATGAGAAGATAAAAGTGTTTATAAAAATAATTCAAAATTATCTTATTATATCTTTAATCTTTGCATATTATTTCACCACCATTGAAGAATAGGAAGCATCCATAAATTTATAAGGTAATTTGTTGCCTAGTCATTTTTGTCAACCGTTTTCGGTCACATAAATTTATTGAAAGAGGAAAAAATTTACATTATTTGGAAGAATAAAAAGATAAAATATTGACAAAAGAGATTTAGAATTACTTTATTATCCTTGCAAATTACTTCATATGGAAAATGAGAGAGAATAATAAGGTAAATTTTTAGCCCTCTTTTTTATCACTGTTTTATCTACTTTCTGACTCAAATAAAATTATTCAATTTAAAGAGGGGAAAAAAGTAAGGTACCAAACCCGCAAAATACTTCTCCGCCACCGCCTCCCCTACCGCCTCCTACTGCCACCAGCTTGTATTCAGAAACACAGACAAAGCAGAAAATCATTTGGAGAAAAAAGGAAATGGAAGGAGGGCCGTCGAGAAGCAACCTGAAGCGTCCCTTTGTCGAAGATGACGACTCCAACAAACCCCCACAGTACTCATTTTTCTCTTTGTTTGTTCGTGTATTTTATTCATATTTATCCTTTTTTTTTTAAAACAATATTTGTGAACCCTAATTTCTACTTGTAGGTTTGCGAGTAAATTGCTTTCTCAATATTGCTAGGGTTCGTACATAAATGCAATGGGGAATATAATTGTTGAGGAACAAAATAGAGTTAAGAAAAATAGAGTTAATTTGTCCTTGAAATTATCAGTTCGGGTTGTAGAAGTCAAAGATAAATATAGTGGGCGCCTTGGAAATTGACGAAGGTGTGTTTTTATGAAAATTGAGTAGCGTGACAAGCTCTTTGTTCTGTTCTGTGAATTTTGTTATAATATTTTGACTCTTACTTGATATGTGTGTTGTCAATGATATGTACAGGGAAAAGCGGGTGAGGTTTCCAAAAGGGAAGAAGGTGAAGTCTGGAGATTATGTATATGACGAACCACCTAATAAAGATGTTCCTAATTGGAGTGATCCCCGGCTTGCTGCGAAAGAGCGCACCATGCGACGAAATAACATTACAGCTGAACTTCTTGATGATGAGAACAGAGGGTTTATTCCTGACATAACGAAAGCCGAGGTCCAATACAAGGTATGTTTTATAACTTAGTCACTTTTCAATGTTTGTAGGGCAGCTTCTGGATGTGCAGAGGAAAGTCCATATACAGATGCCTATTTCCATTTCTTAAAAGTAAAGAAGTGGCTGTTTGATTCTCATTATTGACATTGATTTATAATGAGAAATTATAATGAGGTGAAATAAGTGGTATATATTTAATAAAAGTTTGAAATTTGTGGTTATAAATAAGCACTTGTCAAATCAGTGGTAGGTGAAATGATAAAGAAAATTGATAAAGAGAATCAAACAAGCTCTAAATAAATAAACAGAGAAATATGACCAAGACCGATTAGTAGATTTGCAATTCCCTTACTGTAGGCATAACATATTATCAACAAACTAAGGGTGCATTTGATCACAAGCATGAAATTTTCTTGGAGTATATTTTCTTGTCAATCGAATTACCGAGAATTGAATTCCATAGAAAATAAATTCCGTAATTCCGTGACGTGTTTGATTAAAAGTGGAATTCACGATAGAAAGCATGAATTACCTAGAAAACAAAAAACCTACACCCCCATAGGAAAATATTTTTCTTGCTTTCAAGGAAAATGTGCCCGCCTAGCCAAAAGGTGGAAAATGATTTACTGGGAAACATTTGTCAATCAACCACTAGAAATGTTAGAAGTTAGGTGGAAAACACCATTTTTGGCAATCAAACACACCCTTATTTTCGTTCCATGGATGAGGCTGAATAAGCATTGTATTTGATGCATTTTAGGGGGGAAAAGAGGAACTCTTTTATTCTTTGCTTTATTACAATTTACAAACAATATCAAAGGTCAGCAATGTCCATAGGCTACTCCCTTTCCTAAGTTTTCAATTTAGTGCTGTCTTTCCATGGCTATGACCAGTGAATGCTTGGATTATTCTTGATCCCAGTACTGCCCAACTGCTAATGCTTTCTTTTGTTCTGCTGTCATTGGCTGCTTCATATACTTAGGTTATTGTAGTTGCTGTTTTATTTTGTTTTGTTCTGATTTGAGGTTCTCATTGTGGTGGATTAATTTTCTTCTCCTTTGCTGTCTCGCTTGTTGGAGTTTGGTGGGGGCTGTATTTCTATTTTTTTTATTTTACTTTTTCTTGGGGACGGAGGGGCATGAGGCCTGTATGCAAGTATAACCAATTCCCACCACTTTGACTTTTTTTAGTTTTCTTACACGACGCTCTTCCGATCTTGTTAATAGAAGCACGCAAAATGATAGGAATTACTTTTGGCAGGACACTGAAACCTTTGTGGAGGACGGTGTTCAGATAGAGCCTTTTAATCTGGACAAAGAAAGAGAAGAAGGCTACTTTGATGAACATGGAAATTACGTCGAATATGTGAGGGAGAATGAGATCAAGGTAGTGTATTTAAATTGTGATATGATTATTTGGCCAAATCTATGATTCTTATCCGAACTTTTGCAGGATGCATGGCTTGAGAGTGTTGATATCTATGAAAAACATGTGAAAGAAAGTTCCATTTCAACTGGTAATGAAGAAGAATCTGGTGACATGACCTCAGAAGAACTTGCAAAGATGAAGAGGCGAATTGCTAGTGTTCTCGAGCCTGGAGAAACGGTAACCTCTAGATATGATTTGTCAGATTTGTTTGCATTGTGTGCATGTCAAGGATAAAAAGAAATTATCCTGACTTACCTTTGGGGTATCATACTATTTTCTTCTCATTCGCGATTTGCTGTTACAATGTATTTCCTGAATTTTTTTTTCCTTTTGAAAGGAACATATTTACCGAATTAAGCTGCACAATAACCAAAAGATGAAGACATATCTGCATGTATATGGTGTTTAATCTCAGATGTTTATGTTGAATGATTAATGTTCACAATCAGCAAAGTGGCAGCCACGTAATCCAAATGGTTAGACGTTGAAAATTTGTTCATGCAAAAGGGGTAAACGCTCATATCATAACACAAATATTGAAAATTATACTGTGTTTTGGTACTGAATTGCTAGATTTTGCCCATGTCGCGTTGCAAGTGAATTTGACTTTTGTACGAACTTCTGGAATGTACTCTCAGAAGTGGCATTATTCTTGTATAGGTTTTGCAAGCTTTAAGGAGACTGAAAGGAACTTCAGGTGATAAGAAGCAGAAGATGTCGCCAGAAACTAAATTACTTTTTGATCAGCTAACTGAAGATGCTATGAAACTGATGGAAAGTGGGGATTACAGTTGAGTTTGTCCTTTAACCTTTCAAGAGAATTAATTGAAACATAGATCAGTCGTTTTCTGGTAATTTTCCTTTGATCACATGTATATTTGTCTGCAGATGTATATGATGAAAAACAAGAAAGTTTCCAGCGCGAAGCAGGTTTGTCTGTTTGATTATTATTTCATCCTTTTTTAGCTAGATTCCTCTTCTTGTTAATTACCGTAC
>CAVNYN010288001.1:12128-43918 GCA_963692815.1 Nyctanthes arbor-tristis | reverse complement strand
CTTGACAGTAATTTTGTCGATGGCCCTGCAATCTACACACTTTCTTCAAGCTCCATCCTTCTTTGGGACTAATAAAGCTGGGATTGCACACTGACTTAGGCTAACCCGAATAAGCTGCTTTTGCAAAAGTTCATCTACCAAGGCCTGAAGAGTTTCATGTTCTTTAGGACTCATCCGGTAATGTGGTAGATTAGGAAGGGTAGCACCGGGTACTAAGTCATCTGATGTTGTATGTCCCTCATAGGAGGCAATTCCGAAGGGAGATCTTGCGGAGCCAAGTCCTCAAATTCTTTCAGTAATGCTTTCAATTCATCTGGTACTGAAATATTCAGAAGTTTCCTCTCTTTCAAAAGAAGGTAAATTACTTCCTGCTGCTGCCTCATGAGGCGTTCAACATCCTGACCACTCACTATCATTAATGTTGAAGTAGTTGGCTGAACTCTTGATGTAGAAGCCACAGTGGTAGTTATAGGAACCAATGCTATGTTCTTGTCTTTCCAGGCAAAAGAATATGTATTCTCTCGGCCCTTGTGTATTGCACCAACATCATATTGCCAAGGCCTACCAAATAGAATGTGGCACGCATCCATGTCCACAACATCGCATAGTACTTCATCTTAATTATATTTGCCAATAGACAAAGGTACCTTACACATTTCCTGTACAGTGGTTTCCATCCCTTTCTTTATCCAACCTACTTTATAAGGTTAGGTCGCCTTTCAGTCGTCAAGTTTAGTGTCTTAACCAAAGATTTTAATACAATGTTTTCACTGCTTAGGGATGTCAACGAGCCGGCTCGCCTCGCCAACATTTGAGCTCGAGTTTTTTTGGTCCCGAGTCGAAAAAACCTGACTCAACTCGGCCGTGAAAATTAGGCTCGACCCGAGCTTTGGCTCGGGCTTTTTCTAAGCTGAGCCGAGCCAGCGTGCCCGGCACGGTTTTTTTTTTATTTTTTTCCTATTTTAATTTAATTTTTTTCTTTTTACCTAAGTTTGATACAGACCGGCTCGGCTCTGCCCGTAAGCCCGTAATTATGGGCCAGCCCGTTTAGCCCGCCGAGCCAAATGGGCCGGCCCGCTCGAGCTTGCCCCAGAATTTGGGGCTCGGCTCGAGCTCGTGCCCATCTTAAACGAGCCCCTAGCTGGCTTGACTCGGGCTTTTTACGGGCCGCCTGAGCCAATCAACTCGTTATGCATCCCTTCCACCATCAACAATAACATCACAGACCCTTTTATTTATAGTGCATCTTGTTCTAAAAATAGCATGTCGTTGGTTAGATAGAGGAAGTTTAGGGGTCAATAGTACCCTTTGGACGACACAATTCACTCTTTCGCCTTCCTCCCCTTCCAAAATTTCAATTCCTTCAAACGTTTCCCCATCATCTGCTAACACCTCTTCTTCAGAATCACTATTTTCATTAACTATGTGCAATTGTTTACGCTCGGGACAGTCATTGCTCCGGTGTCCCGGTTGCTGGCACCTGTAGCATTTATGAGGGAACGGCTTGCTGTAGGGATTACTCCTCGGAGGGTTTACAGGTTGTTTTCCAGCTGCCTTGCAAGAGACATTCTGAGTGTCCATGTTTGAAGGAGCAGGGAGTTTGGAACCTTGCACACTGGATTTATAATTGGAATGATCAAGTGAAGGCCTTCTATTAAAGTTTTTCCCACTTGTTCGAGAAAGATGAGTTTCAGCTTTGAGCGCCAAGCTAACAGCCTCTGAAAGTGTCCAGATAGATTTCAACTATAATTTTTCTTGAATTGACTTCTTTAGCCCATTGACTTTAGAATTCTTCTGTATATTCCTCCACACTCCGGCTTCCTTGCCTGCAACTATGATAGCACTGATATAGGATTTGAACATAGTCATAGGATTTGAACATAGTCACTAGGGAGAAATATTCCCCTCAGCAGCCTTTTCATTTTCTGTCAAGAGGTGACGGGGAGACGACCTTCCAGACGTCTATTATGCTGGACCTGATCCCACCAAGCTGAAACCCCACCTCTGAGTTTTGAGGCCACTATTCTGACCATTTTATGTTCTGGCACTTCCATACACTCAAAATAATTCTCAACCGTTTGGAGCCACTCAAGGAAATTCTCAATATGCATATAGCCTTCAAAATATGGTATCTCAGCTTGAATTCTAAACTCAGGAGTATATGGTTCCCGACGGTAATTTTGATTACGTACATACCCGGGTCCATACTGATTCGGTGCTGTAATTTCATCTTCAGAGTCAGAATCAGTAGGTAGAGTCATGGGAACACCAAGAATTCCAGTCCGATGAGTGTGTGAAGCACCTACTCCTTGATGGTGTGCAATTAACCTACGAATTTCTTGTGCGAGGGCATCAAATTTAGCTTCAAATATCTAGGTAATCTTCTGTTCGACGCCATGAATAGCCGCCCACAAAGATCTTAGACCCGGATCATCGTTTCCGGTATGGTGACTTCCGTCTCCAACGTTAGCCATCACAACCCGAGGAGAAACCACGGGCTCTGATACCAATTTGGCGTAGGAGCCAGAGGAAAAAATGAAAATGATTCACGAGGCTTCGTTGAGCTCGTGAAGAAGAAGGAGAGAATGAACAAAATCCACAGCAAAACAAGTTTCTCTATATTCTGGAATATACCCCAAAGCTAGAAAAGAAGCACAAAGAGGAATAGAAAGGATACGGCAGCGTTTTCCTTTAACCAACTAATAAACTAAAGTGCAAAATTAAAAGCATAAAACGTGTTCTCAAATAAAGTAATTCCGATCTGAATAAAACAAATAAAATAATGGAAGCAATATATAAATGTTCTGAACTCTTGATTCCTTTGTTAATCTCCTGCATCACACTGCCTTGGCTGTGTGGCCGTAGTGCGGCCGCCTATGCAGTCGCATGGAATATCCATGCGGTCGAATGACTCCAGGTGGCGCCCAATCAACATCACCTAAGCAGATCTGGTTCCAGATTAAACAGATCTGGTTCTAAATCTGAAACCAGATCTGTTACTATAGAAGGACTCACAATACCCCGAAACTTTTTAACTTCAAATTTTGCTGTTGGTTTCTAGTTATGAGAAAGAAGCCAATGTGTCACTTCCCCCCCCCCTGATCCTCTCACAGGCCGGTTTTGATAACAGTGAGATAATTAGTAGCCTGCTGGCACCATATATATAGCACACTGTGTCCGATCTCACCACATGGCCTCGAGGCGTGCCACATGGTTAATTATGACCGTGACATGGTCATATAGTGCTATAATATGCCATACATATAGCACTAAATCAATTTCAGTAAGACAATTGCCTCAAGCCCAAAAAATTAAGGGAGCTATTTTAACAGGTTATACCTTGGATGGGCCTTTTTATTCTTTCCCTGTTAGGGCTCATTTTATTAAGAATATCCCTACTATCATTGCGCATATCTCAAATACAGGGGGGCAAAAAAAAAAAAAAAAAACATAGCCTCTTCACTACATGACTACAAAAACTTCATAAGCTATATTAGATTGAATCCTAAAGATATAAACTGGTTATATTTTCAGAACATTTTATGCATATATTTTTCCTTTTTAATGTGTTGTATTTGTCTCTTTATCTAACTACTAGTAACAATTATTGTTATATATTCTTTTGATGACTATGAGAGCCCATTATTTATCCTCACGCAGGAAAGTACAGACCACCGGAAACCACAGAACCGGGGGTGGGTCACGGTGGTGTGATCATCACTAGAATGGATAAACTTGATCAAAATAACCTTACATATATTTTGCAACACATGTACATTAAAGTGAGATGGATAGGCCAATTCATTGTACCAAATACCAGTATATATCAGCTACTACAAATCTACAATAAGCTTTGCATTACAAAATTAAGTCTTGTACATTGAAACACTAATTGCACAGCATTATGCTTAACCCACACCCCTTTGGTATTTCTGTTTCAGCCTTGTTTATTGCTATTAGGGCCTTTTCTCTTCTCCTAAGGGAAGGGTACCCCAGCCCTTTTCTCCATCTCCGTGGTCTCCACATCAATGGCAAAACCCTTGTTATTATGCTGCTTCCAGTAATCCGCCTGAGGGTTAATCCACTCTGGTTCTGGTATCTCCACTGTCGCCGTTTTCAGGGCATCAGTTGTTTCTTCACTAGGGCTGGATCCACCCTGCCCTCACTCACCCCCTGTGGGGACATCATCAGTGACGGCGGACCCATCGGAAGCTTATCACCTGCAAACCAAATCCAACAATCTGTTTAATAATGATGATCTTGAACCAGACCTGTTAGTTCACAAAATCTGAATTGCTTTGTGTATAAACCTCTGTCAGTTTGCCAAGTGCACCAGAATTTTCCATACGTTTTGGCAAGATTTTCAAGTTCAGATGTGGCAATCATTTCCGGAACGCGGGGATTCATCCAGAGACCTGATTTAATCTGCAGAACGCTGCTTTTAGTTTTTCTTTATCCTTAAAAGATTGTTAAGGTATACGGATTTACATAAACATACCTCGTAAGCATGTGAATGCCAGAGTTTCTGCTCTTCCGGTGACATAGTTTCAAATATGCGATCAGATACTATATACTCCACCCCTGCATAAATTTCAAGAAAAAACTCATCTGAATTCATCAAAGGGCAAGCTTCAGAAAGAAAGATAAATTCATAATACACATGGGAATTGACTGAATTAACCGATAAGGCGAGCGGAGGAGTCATCAGAGTCGTAAACAGGGCACTGGAGGATGTCCTGGTTCAGGCGGGTGACATAGTGGTGAGTCACAATCTGGCGAAAGTGGTCATGGCAATAAAAGGCGAAAGTGCAAACGTGTTGCTTAATTTGCTTTATGGGCTTCAGAGATTGCAGCATCTGAGCCCCTTTATCCACCATGTGTTGCTGCATGGTCATCTTCTTTCCCGGTGGAATCTGCTCGCCGTTGTTGGCTGCTGTTCCTTTGATTCCGGCCATGATATAATCAAACTCAAGAATTTACTATCAGTTTCTGAGAAAAGAAACAGATTTTCTTGAAAAAACGATATGGTTCTCACACGGTTATATAAAGTGCTGCGTTGCGGGCGTGGGGGCCTTCTGCCATTCCACGTATACCTGAATGGGGTGCTGCGGTGGCTCAGTTTTGCTGTGGCCATTTGCCAGGTGGTGGATTTATAACATGCCAATACATGTTTTAATAAGTTGCTGAAATTATCGAAAACCAAACGGGTTGTTTCATTACTAACCAATCTCATGATGCGGTTCTCTCGCTCTTCAATGTCACGTATTAGGGTTCAATTTCTCTAGACCAAAGATGAGGTGGGTTTCTTATGAAACCATGTGTCTAGACTCTAGAGTCGCTAGTGCACATAGCGTTAAAATCGTGTTAAGGTACCTGTTAAATCCTGACTAGTACTGAATCAACAACTTATTTAGCGATTCCCTAAAAAGAAGAAAGAAAAATCTAACTACAAACCTTTTATTTCGAGCATTTGAATTATGAAACGTTAGAATCGTTAAACGCTTCCAAAAATAGGTCAACGGAAATATTAGACTGAATGTACTATTTCCAAACACTAATACATATTTATGCCTCGGAAGATGATGAAATTTTCACACACAGGTATTGGCATTACATTTCTTTTCAATCAACTGACAAAACCTAACTTACAGAAGAATTCAAGAAACTGATCAAACAGATCAAGAGAGAGGAGATTCTGTCTATTTTCCATGATCTTTATTCTGCAACTCATGCATCCCATTCCCGTGAATCTGAATGCTATGGTCTTCTTTCCTGTACTTGTACCTCTTCGAAACAAAGAGATAGATGAAGAAATTCAACAAGCTCAATAAGGAAAGCAGCCAGTAGAAAAGATTCAGGTGGTTCCGGTTCAAGTTGTTTCCGACCAGCCAACCTCCACTTCTTGTGATATCCTCTGTTGCATGATTCACTATCTTCACAAGTATGGTACTCAGGAAGTACCCAACTGACATTGAACTCCAAAGAAAACAGCTCGAAATCGACTTAATATCCTTAGGAGCTTGGGAGAGAAGAATTCCAGAAGTCCCACATAGGTAAACATGTCAGCTATCCCGAATATGAAGTACTGAATTGATAGCCAGAAGACACTGATGGGCAATGGCTGGACTATTGGTATTGCATCCAGCATGTTGTGGTCTCTTGCAACTTTTTTCCTTTTTGCTTCCATTAGTGCAGCCACTGCCATGGACAAGGACGAGAGAACGAGGCCTACTCCAACTCGTTGCAGGTATGTTATGCCAGTGGGAATACCAGTGAACTTGCGGAAGCAGGGGACGACTATTTGATCATATACTGGGATGATGAATATCAAAAACACAACTGGAAGGATGGGAAGTGAAGCAGGTGGGATGTTGAAGGATTTGGTGATTCTTGTGTCCATGGTTAGACCTTGCTGAATGGAGAAAGTTTGTAGTTGAGCCAAGCAAAGAGTCATAATAACAGTGCAGCAGAAAACTGGAACCATGTTCAGTAGAATTTTTGCATTCTCCACTTGAGTCACTCTGCAAAGTCTCCATGGATTTGGTGTCTCAGATTGTTCTGAAGATTTCTGTATGGCAGCTTTGTCCAAGAATCTGAGAAAAAACAAAATTAGCTATAAAAAAAATGGTATAAGAAACAAGATTTTAGCATTTTGAAATAGTTAGGCAGGTGCAGGAGCACCTGAAAACATTGGTGTGAGGAAGAAATTCTGCTTCAATTGCAGCTTCTTTGTCCTTATTGATTTCATAGAGTTCATTAGAGTCCTCAGGAATTTCAAGATTTCTGTTCCGAATGGCTGCAACAAACACCTGTACAATTTCAGAGAGGGCACTGGTTCCATGAATTATATGGTAACGGTATTGCGGGATTCCAGCAGCAAAGACTACTAATGCTAGGAACATTGTCACAGTGCTAATGGCAAAGCCCCAGTCCCATCCTTTATGATCTTGAATCCAGACTATAAACGTTAAGCTAATTGCTCCACCTATACATATTGACAGTAAGAGCCAATTGAAGAAACTCGACAGCTGTTGTGCCTCCTTTGGATCTTTATCATCAAATTGATCAGCCCCATGAGATGGTAATGCGGCTTTCAAACCTCCAGAGCCAAGTGCTATCAAGTAAAGAGAGACGAACAGAAGGAAAGCATTACTTCCAGTAACTTGGGTACAATTAGATTTTGGATCGTAAATATTGCAAAGCGGGGGCTTGAATTTAGGATAGTGAGCTTGCAACGCTAGCAGTCCAAGTCCCTGCATGTCAATTATCATTTGTAAACCATCAATGCGCTAGAATCAATGTACTTGAAGATGCATGTTTTGAGTGAGAGATATTAACCAAAAGCTCGATTGTTGCTGCAAGAAGAATTGCTTTGAATCGGCCTAAATAAGTGTCTGCTAAGAAGGCAATAAGGATCGTAAGTATGTAATTTGTCCCCATGACGTTCGTTAGGTGGTTTGCTGCATCAGCCACGTTGAAATGCATCACACTATTAAAGTACGTCACCAGCTGTACAGACAATGCCAAAACTGCCATGTTCTCAAAAGCAAAGCCTCCTGGTACACAGAGCAGAAACCTTTCAAGTAATCTCATAGAAATTCAAAGTGGTCAAAGTGGTTTAGTGCATGAAGCGAAATTCTTACCCAGTATGAGCAAAGAAGTGCGGAATCCGCCATGCTTATCTTTCCTAGCAGTTCTTCCTTTCCAGTCCACCTTCCCATGAATAAGTTCAACCTTTTCCTGCAGAGTATGAGGAATATCAGGATTGAAATAGAGAAAATAAGAAGCTTTGAATACTGATGAAGCACGTGAATAATATCAAAATACCATGACTATCAGGCTCTTCAAATGCTGATGCAAGAAAAGAAGTGTGACGAATGATGAAGCTTGAATGTAGAATTATAAATATAGATCATTAGTATAAGAATAAGAGTTGCCAAAAATGATTGATGTTGACCTCTGATTACAACTTCTAAAGGAAGCATCTCCTTCTTCTTGTCTGAACATCCTCGGACAGACTTGTGGAATTGGTACAAGTTTCAAGGAAGATCGGTTGAATTTGTCTACGGGCACCAATGATTGGAAAAAGATGAAAAAGTAATAAGGCCAGTCATTTTGTGCTTCTGATTTTGGCTTTATATCCAATTTGATACCTCTGAACATTTTGCAGACAGCCGGTAGCTTCACATAGCATCAGTTTTTGGTTAAACTAGGATTTTGTATCCTTTTCTCTCAGCTGTCATAGCATCAGCTCTCATATACATCTTTGTCACCAATGAAATTAATGTATTGCGACAAAGAAATAGAGACATCGTTGCTACCAATGTGGACTCATGACAAAACTGAACTTAGAAACTCAGCAAGTGAAAATCTTGCGGGGTAATCGTTGGACTTACAAGAAATTCTGCCCCTGGCTGTGTCAAATAGGCCTTTAGACCAGCTTGTGAGGACCTGCACCAAGCTTATACAGATTCAGATTTTGCAGCAAACTGGGCTAGCTCCATTCTCACTTGTCTGTCAGGCCCTTTGCCCTCAGAACCAATGTCCCACCCAGTATCGGGATTTTTCAGAGAGCGCCCACTGACGGCCTTGGTGATCCAACCCACTTCTACAACACTATCCATCCATCCCTATGCCTGGAGGTTTTTTTTTATTAGTCCATTTCTTTAAAATTGTTTATCTGTCATTTTCTTGGACGCATTCATTTTTAATCATCTTATAATACACCATCGGTATTTCCAAAAAGATAGCTCCTAAAGTCCCTTTCAAGCACTTCCCGGAAGTTTTATTAAAAAACTTCCCTCTTATGTGATGTACAGACATGGATGCATGCCATGTGGATTTAAAATACATATGGTTTAGGTTTGAAATACACGTAGCGTACATCCACATGGGGTGGGAAGTTTTGTAACAAAACTTCCAGAAAGTGCTTGAAAATTTTGCTCGCTCCTATACCTACATGGACAAAACTACTTAAAATCTCATCTCAAAGTGAATATTCTGTTCTTCAGACACCAAAGTTTCCCTTTCAGACAATAGCTAATGTTTTGTGATGTTGAAATGTATTTCTTATTTTCCACCGGGGACAAGAAAACCATGCTGCTTTTGTGAGTCGTGTGAAAGCAGAGTTCCGTTATGTGGGGTGGGACAAGCAGAAGAGTGTTCTAATTTCCATTAACAGTTCATAAGGCATACGCAGTTCCATGCCAGAATATTTACTACAATTATTCAGCTGCCGGAATCAATTAGAAAATATAAAGCAAAGCATGCAGAATTCTTCAACGAAAATTGCACGGCGAAAAGATCAAGTATGCTAAAATGGGCAGCAACTGAAAACCCAACAGAAATGAAAATCGAAAAATCAATTCTATTCAACAACAAAAGATTCAAACAAAATCAATTAAATATATTATCAAAATGTACAGCAAAGCTGCCTGTGCAAAAAATGCTCAAGAGTTAGCTGACCTACGAATACAGGTACAAACAAATAGCCTATCACAGTGATCTATCAGTAGTTCAATAGGGAGTACTTTATGCGTAACATAATCTTTCCCTTGTCCACCCCGAGCTTAGCTCCTGTGACGAGCCAGTGACCGGGCATGTCTTGTGGTCCTTTTGACATTTCTGTCGTGTCCACAATTTTTGCCAGCTTTTGATTTGAACTTTCCAATCTTTTATCTTCAGTATTTTTCTCGTTTGATAGTGAAGTTGATGAACCATCAGATCTTTGGGGAGCAGACAGGTTGGCGGGACTGTGGTCCCACACTGAACGCCTTATTGTACATCCAGGTACTTTGCAGAAGAGAAGCTTAAGGTGTAGTACGCTTTTGGAGCCAAAGTCCCAGACGCCGAGCTGAGCACCAGTGACAATGTGAACCCCAGAAAGATCTCCTATACTAGTCTCTGTATACTCTATTGGTGCAGTGCTCACATGCGAGAAATTTTTCCACTTAATTGGTTCAAACCATCGGCTATCCTGCTCTTCAGGACCCTGCCACTTGGGTGCACCAATAGCCACGTGCGCATCCCAGTGGGGTTGAAGGATTTTCGGAAGAGAAACCAAATGTTGTAAATGGATGGCAAGACGATTGTGCTTACTGCCTTCTAGGCTGAGTCTGAGGCCTGTGACTGGTTTACGCCCGACTGTCACCTGCAATATCCCCAAAGTTCTGACTTAGAAAATTGAAACACTTAACTGCAACTGACTCAGCAAATCAGTCAAGAAAAGATAGTGAAAATAAAGAATTTTCTAGCTCAACTGTATGTCAATGTGGCTGTATATCTGAAGTAAAATGACAAGAAATATGCACTAGATACCTGATCAGGACTTATATAAAGCTTGGGACCCATCAAACTGAACTGAAGGGATGGACAAACAGGCTCCTTTCTTTGTAGATTGTTCTGCTCCGGAGCCCATACCCGAGAAATTTGGAAGTCCAAGAAATACTGTAGATCCTCGATAGGTGGCTTGTCTGGCAGGAGCAAGACAAAAACATATCAGGCAAATTCACCGCGTGGAAATGAAAAGATATTCTCCCAAAACAGACACAAGAATGTTACAAAAATTAATAGAATCATAATCAGAGTCACTTTAATTGCATAGAAATAGAGTGCTACATCCACCATTGAGACACAACATTGAGACACAAGAACGTGAATATTAGGAAAAGTTAAAATTGATAGCTCTCAGAGGATCTCTGAAAGAAAGTATTTGCAAGTGACAAAAGAAGTCAGACAAAGTATTTTCAAGTGACACTTTATTGTTCAGGTTGTCAAATATCAAATCCACAATGATTTACTTCAATCATGATAAAGCATCCCAGAGATCGAAGTGTTCAGTTTTCAGAACCTAAAGGTTTCAATCTAATACCATCCTAACAATGCAAGAAGAAAATGGCAACAATCTTGAGGAAGTAAACAGCTGTTCTTGTAATTTTCTAAAGCCACCAAAACCTGGAAAGCAAAAACAACTTTTGACGAAAGCCTGTACCTGTTCTCCAAAATTCTACCAAATCCATATGAGCAAAGCCATAAATCCTTATATAAATTTCTCTCTTTTTTTCTTTTCTCTTTATTTTTTTATTCCCTTTTCTTTTACATTTTTTTTTTCTATTGCAGCAACCCAGTAGTAAGGGCAAGAACTTACACTCCAAATATAATTCTATAGCACGACTTAAGTGCTTTATTCCAGGAACTCCTTCCAGCAAAGAGACAATGGGAGTAAATGTCATGTTGATAACATCTGGAGCTGCTTCTACAGTCTGGGCCCACTTGGCATAACTCTGCTCAAGGTCATCCCCCCCTCTTCTTCTAAAGATCACAGTAACATCCTGCAATAGGAAAACTATATCTTACTAACGTTCCGAAAATCACAACAATAACTAACTTTGTCTGAGAGTGATGTGCCAACAATAATTTTAGAACAAGAAAGCATGATCAATAGCCAAGAACTTAATTTTCTTTTCGTTTTTCATGTTATGAACCAAGAGTTCTATAAGATCAACGAAATATATAAATGATCTTTTACTACCAACTGAGTTTTTCACCAGAGAAAGAACAACAACAGTGCTTCTCCGCTAACCTTGTCCTTGTATTTCAAAGCACCGGCATTTGTATGGCCTTTTAAGTCAGAGAACCTCTGCTCTGCAATGTCTTTCACGTAGTTTTCAATATCCGTCACGGACAACGGTGATGATTGGTGTTGTCGAATATATACCACGTCCCTTCCACCAATTGTTGCAGAGGTGACAATATGGGTGCCATAATTCTCAATAAAGCTGCAAGAGAAAGCGTCAAACCATAAGTTACATAAGGTTTTAACTCAGCTACTGCATAGAAAAATCACTGTCTATGGTTAACAAATCTCACATTTCGATATGCATTCCTGTTGGTCCTCAAATATTTTGAGAAAATTATGAAAAAATCATATGAACTTGAAATGTCAAATACCAGGAACACCATCCCTACTTTCACCCCACCCACAATGAGATGTTAAAGGTAATTTTGGTGGTTGACTAATATTGTGAACCACAACTCAATCCCACTACTTCAGAATCTAAACGATCTTCTTTTAGAACTTCCATAAGCAGTCAAGTAAATATGAATGACCATTGCCTTCTTACACAAAAAGCTTTACATAGAAAAACGCATTAAACACGATCCAAAACAAGATGAAAGATAAATGAAACTCATACGCTAAGACTTTCATAATATTTCACCTTGCTAATGATGCAGGGTCCCAAGAATAGGGAACTGCACGCTTGACTTCGCCACGCAAAACTAAATCGGGTTTTGCTAATTTGACTTTAAATAATGGCATCACACGTCCAACCATCGCAAGTGACTTTGTGGCTGCTGCGTCAAGTTGCCAAGAGCCAGTGAAATTAAACATAGCATTAAAGCTTCCAAGCGGCACGTGTCCAGGTAAATTAGATTTTTCATTGAAGTATTTTGCCATCTGTTATACGAGTATCAAGAGCATTTAATTAAAATAATGGATGCAAGTCATTATCAGTAAGAATCAGATGTCATTTCTCCAGGTAATTAAGGAACTGAAACCATAAATAGGAATGTGATGTTTCAAAACACAAATGATGGGCAAATATATTTACCCTATTTACAGAAACAATAGTCAGGAAATTGATGGAAGATATAATCACTAAATTAAGATAAATAATGGTTAGGTCTAAAGACACAACTTTGTAAGGATGTCTTCACAGAGGCTGCGATGAATTTTAAATCTATGTGACTTGTTTTTGTGGCTTTCAGTCCTTTCTGGCTTCAAATTGATTCCACGTCATGTTTCAGCTAATGGATTTAGACCACTCATGGTAACAAGTTAAAAGCTTACAAAATTCATTTCTTTTGAATACATTTTAATTTTCATCCTTTATTGATTTGATACAAATAAATTCAATGGTTTTCTACATTTCAGGAAATGGTCGCAAAAATATCCTACGGTATGGTGTATTTCACCCCATCTTGAATTCCCCTTCTGCCCTTCACAAACCAGAAATAGAAGCATCTTCCAGCAACATCAAAGAGTGAAATGGGAAACCAACCACTGTGACAATTCAGACAAGTAACAAACGGAAAGGCTACATTCTCCATGGTAAATCAATTTTCCAAATCAAGATCTGTGTATTAGATTAAAAACTTAGAATGCAAGTAGCACATGTCAGAAGAAAAAGATTTATGCATTTAAAAGATCAATTCATTTAAAGATTGTCTCCCTGAATTCAAATCAATCTGAAAAAGTAAGCTAAGCTAACAAATCAGAAACTCGATATAGAATTCTTGATTCCCATATTGAACCAAGAACCATCGGTATTAACACATCGACAGAATACTTGAAGAACGAAAAAAAGAAAAAAGCCCAGATAACAAAACTTAATATTGAAGCAAACAAAGCCAAGAAAAGGGACAACTGACCTCATGGAAGGGCCAGACCGGGGTGGTCTCAGTGGAACTCCGACCCGTGGAGCACTCGATGTCAACAGATACATTGGGGATCACCTGATTTTCAGAGAGTTCAAGATTCTTGGTGTGCTCATCATCAATATGCACCAATCGGGAGCCAGGTGCCCCTTTACAGTAGAGCAGCCTAATATCAGATGTAACATCGAACCCGCGGCCCAGAGTTTGGATTGAGTTGCAAAGAGTTGTAACCAGTGCATTTTCCGAAATTGTTGTATTGTTCTCCATAGAATGGTAAAGAGTTATGAATCCTTCATTGCATTGTAGCACCGATAAGAGGATAAAATGAAAAGATTGAATCTTGGAAGGGTAGGGGGCGGCTGATGGCGGTGTTGATGAGTCAGAGGTTGGACTTTGGGCTTCACAATGTCGTCGATGGAGGTGCTGTTGGGTTGGTTATTTAGCGCTTTTGACTGTAATAATGGCAAGAAACGCGTTGTCGTGCTGTTTCTTTGACCAAAAAAAAAAAAAAAGAAAACTAAAAAAAATTTATTCTCCATAGCTACTTTCCCTGATTAGAACATCTCCAATGCACCATAGTCTTAGAGTGTAGTCTAAAAGGGGAGACAGAGAAATAAAAAAAAAATTGTGGGTCTCATGTTTTTTTAATTTTCCTTTTTTTTTAATTATTTTTCTCTCATTTATATCACTTTTTCCTCATTTTCCTCCTTCGTTTTTCGTGTAAAGTCTATTTTTAGACCTTCATACAAAACTTTACCACTATTATTTTTTCATTATTTTTAAATTTTTATCTATCTCTCTCCTTATTTTTACTTTTCCCTCTTTTTTTTTCTTACACCTCTTTCTACCAATATTTAATTAAAATAATCATTTTCTCTCTATTTCTTTCCTCTACACCACTCAAGTTTTGGACTACTCATTAGAGATGCGCTTATAAACAATTTACAGTTGTAGTTGCTGAACTCATTTCACAGAACTTTTATTACTAGTACCCACCACTTACATTTAAGAAAAAAAAAATTGATTTAAGGGGCCCAAAAATGGAGACTAGGAAACGTATAGATGAAAGCATGAAAATAGAGAAGCAAGATTTGACAAGTATTAGCGCTTTTGATCACATTCTTGAAACCTTGCTCATTATAATCATTTAGAAATTATGCAAGTTTCTTTTGATTTTGATCAAACAGCAGACGTCTAGTGTCACATCTGATTAGATTATATGGTATAACATCAATCATTATGTGATCTCTATGTGTTATATACATCAACGACCAATATAGTATAAGTTCTAGATCATTTTCATTTTGTCCAATAAGTAAAGAAATTTATCAAACGTTAACCGTAGTATATAAAAAGAGAACAAATAATTTTAAAAATAATTTTATAACCTTGAAAATATCACCAAGATCTTCACAGTTCTAATAATAGTATGTCGTTGATCACCTCTGACTTCAACAAAACTAGACAGCTTATATAAATCAACCACATAACTCTTCGTTATTGGAGGGCTCCACAGCCTCCCACCTCATTAGTGATGGCAATCGGGCGGATCGCCCTCCCCCAACGGGGTTAACATTTTTTGCCGCCCCGCCCCCGGTAGCCTTGACTATTTCAGGTCGGAGTAGTTCGGGTCGGTTTGCTATCCCGTTTAACTTTTTTTTTTTTGGGATTTGGTGGTGACTTTTTGGGTTTCTATACTACCTGAAATTAACAACCACCCGTAAAAAAAAAAATTAATAAAACTTGGGGTCTTGTAATTGCTTTTTCTTTTCTTTTCTTTTTTTTAAAAAAAACACCTAAACGGATTAGGGCTGATCGGGGTTGCCCCGCCAACCCGCGGTGCGGCATTTTTCTGAGCCGTTCAGTTCAGGGCAACGCGGGTATTCGGTCGGGTCGAGGTAAATTGCCATCCTTACACCTCATTGATCCATAGAGGTTGTCTTGGCTCCGTTATTAAATGTGGTCTCCATATCATTCATCTTAGAACATCCACATTGATAGTGTTAAAGTAAGTTTTTGATGGGGTTATTATTTAACAACTCAAAAAACAACTTACATTGATGGTATTAAAGTAGTTGCTAAAATAATTATTTTAACAAGTTGCTAATTTTGTTGTTAAAGTTAACAGTAAACTTCACACCTTATGTGGCATATTTCTTCTTTTTTATTTTAAATAAATTGAGATTGGCCCACCATTTGTCTTTTTATTTTACTTAAATTATTATTGATCTACCCTTTGACTATTGAATTAATAGTTACATTAGACACTTTTAGTTAGAATCAACAATGTGACACAAATTAATAGTTAAATTTCCCTTGTTATGTGTACTTTAACAATATTAAAAACTCTACTTTTTGCTTATGTGAATAGTTAATTTTAATACTATCAATGTAGATAATTTTATACTCTAAAAATACAAACCAATGTCATATATTTCTTTTACAACAAAATATTTACTGTAAAAGGGAAAGAATAATTTCCTACTATTTCTGCACAATATACAATCCTCCCCTACTTAAATAACGCAAATATACACTAGATGAATTTTGTCAAAAGGATTTTGTAACCATAATACAAAATAAATGTTTACGCATAATTGAGAATGAACCAAAGTTTAGAAAATACAAAATAGACTTATACCTATTTCCACAATATATAGAGCAAAATATAAAGACTTACATTGAATTGAAATAACTATCACTTATTATTAGAACTTATAAGTATGATTTAATTAATAAATTAATATGAAATTTAAAAAAAAAAGACAATTTTTTTATCCAATATTACTAAAATTTAATTAAAAACAAAAACAGCAACTAATCTCAAATCTTGATGATTGAAGAATGATTTTCCAGTACACAATAAAGAAGAAAAAATTACAAGAAGTGTAGTTGAAAATATTTTAATTATAAAACTTGACATGATCGAGAATATTGAATTTTTTTTGAAAGTTGTAACTATCAATAAAAATGCGATGAGTTAAATATTTTTAACATGACTAAAATGATTGATTCGGTTTAAATTTTGTGCTTTCTCCGTCTTTATTCTTTTTATAATTTATTATTAATATTAAATAATAATTATTATATTATAAATATGTAATTATTGTGTTTTTTTATACATCTTTTATTAAGTTTATATTACTTTTAATTCAATTATTATAGTTGCTTTAGGAAGTTGGAAGGTGAAAAGTTATTACTCATTGAAGTTATTAATAAAAAATAAATTTAATTAAATAGTAAATATGGGTATTACAACAAATTGGGGAAAAAAGTGAGGGCGAAATGGGAAATTAAAAGTTTTCTACTCATTCCCCCTTTTTAGATACGAGTAGTTTAAACGTGCGTTGCACGTTAGATGATAACGTAAAATTATATAGATATAATTTTCACTAAATAAGTATGTACATGTAGTAAAAAATTTTAAATTATTGATCAAATATTAACATGCAATGCAAACAAGGATTTCATACAAAGTATATGTTATTTATATATAAACAAATAAATTACTTTAAAAATTAAGGCTGTGTTTTTTTCATGATTCAGTTTTCTATTTTTCAGTTTTCAATTCATTTTCAAATTTCTCTTTTGAGTGCTTGTTTTGAGATTTATAAAAATGCGTTTACTTTGTCATTTTGGAAAACTGTTTTAAGAAATACAAAACTGGAAAACATGTTCTTTTTGAAATTTTGAGAATTTATTTACTTATTAAGTAAATTAAATAGTTTTGTTCTTTCCTTAAAAAAATTATTTTATTCTAATGTATCATTATTATCAAGATTAAAATATGAAATTTTGCTATATAGTTTGTTATGAGGAAAAAAGAAATTAGAGGAGAGAGAAAGAAATAACATTTGGCGGAATGGACGAAGGAGAGATGAGGGAAGTCGTAATTTGGGTGTATTAAGATCAAAGAAATTAGAGAAGAGAGAAAGAAACTAAGCAGATGATGGAGAGAAGTAGTACTATAGTAATCGTAATTGATTTGGCGGCGGACGGACAAAGGGTTGTAAAAGTAGAGGAGAGAGAAATTGGAATTCCCAAAATAAAGCGTTTTCCGTGTTTTTAATTAATTACTGTGTTTTGCTTAAAAACTCTCAAAACGACTTTTTATCATTTCTGTTTTCTTTGTTAAAAAATTCCTTGTTTTTCAAAATTCGTTTTTAAAAATATGAAAGTAAACACGTTTTCCGTGTTTTAAAAAATTGAAAACTAAAAACGGTATCAAAATAGTAAAGAGAACATGCCCTAAATATCTTTGATAAGGTTTTCTTTCTAGACATATTCTGTCACGCCCCTACTTTTACTACTTTATTATTATTCATATTCGAGGGCGGAAGCGTTTGAGTTTAACTACATTTTTGTACAATAAGTGAGCACAGGAATTACAAAACAAACATTGTGCACGACTTTATTTAAATTTAGAAGGGTTCAAAGAACACCAAGGATTAGATAAATATTTTATTTATTAACTTAGCCAAGAAAAACTTTTTATTCCATTGACACACTTATCGATACAAAAAGTACTAGATTCAAGTATAGTTCTTAGGGACATTTATAGCCAAAATATATTCTATGACTCCAAAGATGTATTTCCTTTTACATGCAAAATCCTCTTCCATCCGCAAGCACGCTCCGATTCTTGACTTGCTTGGCTAATATATTGCCTTCAACCATCTACAAAATGGTAGGAAATAGGGAGGGTGAGTGTAACGTACTCAGTGAGTAACAAAATACTTTGTTTTACTTTTCATTTGGGAAAATGCTTTTCAATCATGAGTTCAAGAAAATCAAGTAATGCACAAAGCCATTTGACGCACGATAGGGCCCTATCATTAATTAACTAATACATGTGGTGCGCACATGATTCAATATCAATTCAAAATGGCCAAGATCACATAGCAAAGTCATAATACCACAAAGGATATCACATAGCCAAAATGACCAAGACCACATAGCAAGGTCATGTTCCACAAAGCAATTCGAAACGGGTAGGTCGTTAACTAATGATACCAATGCAACAAACCAAGTTCTTTATCTAATAATGCATTAAAATCTCAATGACAATGCATCAAAAGAATCCATACTTATCATTAAAATCCTAATTGTTTTGTATAATGATAATGCATCAAAAATCGATACGTGTCTTATGAAAACATTAAATGAAAGGGAACCAAAGTATCCATTACTCACCTTTTGCCACAAGGATTCTTTGAATAATTTTAGATGAAAGATACCTTCAAAACTTTGATATTTCACAAGCAAAGTATCTTATTTAAGTGGAGATTTTATATGTATATAAAGAGGGCTTGATTTTAAATATAAAGAAGGTGTTTTGGAAAGTTTTAATTGGTGTTTTATGGCCTCCTTAATTCTTGGACGAATTTTTGGTGTTTTGGCCCTTTTATTGATGTTTATAATTAAGTGTTGTTAAATGTCAATTGGAATCCACAACTATCAAAGATGCCAAGTGTCTGATAAAACTAACACATTTCAAATTGTAAGCATGCCAAGTGTCTTAATAAGCTTACAAGACTAACACATTTCAAGATATGAGAATGACAAGTGTCTTGATAATTTGCAAATTTGCACGTCTTAAACTTGGCAAATTTAAAAGTGACAAGTGTTTCCTACTTTAAACAAATTTAGCAACATGTATTTAGAGAATAATTTTACTAATTCTTATTCATTTATTTGAGTAACAATTTTCAATCTTAGTATATATAAATACTTATTCCTATCGTTGTCAAAATTTATAGTTAAATTTTTAGGGGATGTTACATATTCTTGCTAAACAATGATCGACAATTATACGTAATACACGTATCTTGTAGACAGTACTAAAGTAAAGGAAAAAGTAGTAGTGATGATGGCACAATACAGTGATTATTAATTACGTTCTATAGCACATCTTTGATGAAACTTTTTAAGCATAACTAAGATGTCATTTACTAAGATTTTAAATATTAAATAATAATTACGCAATTATGATAAGGATAGTGTTGGTAATAAAAGAAAAGGTTAGGGACAAAGTGGGAAAGTGAATGTTTTACCCGTATCCCCACTTTTATATATTAGTGATTGTAGATGTAGATATAGATTTCATAGGTTTTTACAAATACCTACTAACTCCATCCTTCATGGAAAAAAATTCTGGTACTCATTGACCAACCTTTTTGAATCAATTAGGATCTCACATATAGATTTAAGGGTCCAACTTATTGTAGAAAAATAAGACCCTTATCCAATATGTGGATTGTTAATTGATTACCTCATGCAATTATTTTATTTATTTATACATACCTGTTATATATAACTTGTACAATACCCTTTAAATTTTACACGCATCCTTAACTTATTACATCATCTCATGAAATATGAAGTAAAGATATTTAACTAAATTCAGGGGATGTATGTACAATTTTTGTAGAAAAAGTATCCACAAATAAACTAATTGGTACCCCTGGAGTACTGGATTTTTTTCCATTTTACATAAATGGTTCTCTTCTTTCATTTATTATTCCAGGTCTTCCTTTTTTTTTTTTTTTTTGAACAAGAAAAATTAACTTTCATTAATAATTAGATCATTCGATACATCAATAGCAAGTTGCCTATGAAGCCACTTGGGTGTCGAATTCATAGTACAAATATTGGGGAATATTCTAGCCCTTTTTGCTAATTCATGTGCAGCCATGTTTTATTGTCTAGTGGCAAATGTAATAGTGTAATTTACAAGTCCTTGAAGGGAGCATCTAATGTCCTCAATAAGAAGTCCAAACTCCATAGCATGGTCTTCATACTTGTACATAGCATCTACTACAACCTTAGCATCTAACTCAACTGTTGTTGCTTGCAATCCTAAAGACAGCAACCACAAAATACCTTCTCGAGCTCCTATTGCCTCTGCTTCTTTAACAGCACATAAAACCTCAAAAACTTGCGTACGACGGCGGAGAAATCCTTCATTCTCATCCCTTAGCACCATGTCAATCCCTATTCGCTGATCCATTTCGAATAACGCATTATCAACGTTGCATTTTACCATTCCATTACATGGCTTCTGCCAACAAAATGTCCTCGACCTATGCTGAATTTGGGCTTTCCTTCTTGCCTGCACTTCTCTCCACTCCTTTAAATAGTTAAGGCCATAAGTTATAGTTTACTTTGGGCTAAGGAGTTGACCTGTCCACAATTTTGCATTACGTTGCCTCCAAATTGACCACAGAATGGCTCCAATATTCTCCACGATGTTTGTTTCCTTTATGTTTAGCAAATTAAAGAACCAACCTTTGAAGCTTCTAGAGTCATCTGCATTCAAGCTCAGCACACCTTACCAATGAATGAAGGGCAGATTCTTCATCATTACTACATATAGCACACGAATTTGGATTTTGAACCCACCTCTGGATCAGCTTCTCCCTTGTTGGCAGGCAATTCCGACAAGCTCTTCAAGGGAAAAATTATACTTTAGGTGGAAGCTGCAATCCCTACAAGCCTTTCCAATTACCATCCTCTAGTAGCTGACCATGATCTTCCTCCAATTCTATTGTTGCTCCATAACCCGATTTGACAATATATTTGCCATTCTTGGCCACAGCCATCTATCACTTGCACCTACCGAGGATAAAGCACTTGCACCCACCAAGGATAAAGGAATCTTACAAATTTCTTGTATGTCTCTAGGAATGAAAATATCTTCCAGCAGTTCCACATCCCATTCCTTCAATCCAGGAATAAACAGCTCGTTTACCCGAATGTTACTCAACTCCTTAATCTCCGGCATCTCAATTTTAAAGTTGGCTTCATCACGTAGCCAAGGGTCTTGCCAAATATTGATACTTCTCCCATCCCCCACTCAGCTCTCCATCTACAACCTTTAACCAACAATGCTAGCGAACTCCAAATGCTCGGCAAGGTATAACTAGGATTATATCCTAGTTGTGAAGATAAAAAGGCCCCTCGTGGAAAATATTTAGCTTTGAAGACCAAAGAAACTAAAGCATTGGGGTCAGTGAGTAATTTTAAACCTTGTTTGCCAAGTATCGCCAAATTAAAAGCTCGTAGATTCCAAAATCCCAGTCCTCCATCCTCCTTTCTAGTGCAAAGACGAGCCCATCGAAGCCAATTAATATCCCTACTTCCGTTAGCTTTTGAACTCCATCAGAACGAGTTCATCATCTGTTCCAGTTCTTCACAAAGAGACTCCGGGAGTAGAAAAACAGACATACAATAAGAAGGAATTGCTTGCGCCACCGCCTTGATAAGAATTGTTCTACCTGCTTTTGATAATAGCTTAGCTTGCCACCCTTGCATCCGGTTCCAAAGGCGATCTTTAAGGAACCTAAATACGTCTTTTTTCTTGCTCCCGATGAGATAGGGCAGCCCCAAATATCTCCCTGTGTCTAGCGAGTTGGTCTAGGTTTTCTTCTTGTTCGCTAAAAAGAATGCATTATATATAAGAAAACCAAGAAATTAATTAACTAAGAAAAGTGAATTACAACTTGAGATGGATAAAAAAGTAGTAGACTATCTTCATGTAACAATGGGGGTAGTTAATTAATTAATAAGGTTAATCCAATCAAACTTTTGTTTTTATCATTGTTGAAAGGGAAGTTCTCCCTTAGCAACAAAAAAGCACAAATGATTGTCCATCCGTCTTTATTTCCATAACTCTCTTCTTCTTCATAAATCATCTCTACCATTAACAATTTTACGTTCAGGTTCCATTACACTGAAGTCGTATACTAGTTCACATAGTTTGCAAGACTTTAAAAATATTAATACAGTCGGTCATTATATTCTTCTAGAAATATGATAAAAGAAAAAGAGATAAATACCGACTAGGCAACATACTAGATGAAATCATGGAAAACATAGTAGCAAGATTTTTTTGTTAAAACAATAATAACACGTTTGATGATAAGTAGTATAATTTTAAATTTTGCTTCTACTTCATTAAATTTGATCTTACTGTTTAGCCAAATCTTACACTTCTTAATCTTTCAACTTATCAGGATACAATACCTACACTGTCAGATGAAAGCACAATAAAACGTTTCAAATAAACAAACTTTGCAAAGCCAGATGAAGATGTACGTGCGCCAGGGGTGGAACTGAAGGTAAGCCCAGCGATTATTTGAAAACAAATAATGTTTTAGTCATTAAACATTCATTATCGAAACTGCATTCATAAGTTTTCATTCGTGTATCATGTTAAATAAAATTTTATAACATATTTTATGCAATAACATCTCTACTCGTGCATTATACGGATGGAAATTTAGCTTCTACACAATACAATCCTCCTGGCTCAAAATTAAATAATTATACTAGATGAATCCCATCAAAAGGGTGATCTTGAAATCAAAATTAGGTCAGGAACTCAATATGAAAATGCAACTCTAGTTACTAGGGGACTTTCATCTGTACGTATTGTAGTTGAGTTCTGAGTTTGAGTTACACTAGAACTTCCGTTTTGCCTTTCCCAATGGAATCGATGCAAGTCTTCAATGGCTTTAAGCCTCATACCCTCTCTATAGGTACTTCCTTCGGGGAGAACATCTGGAATCTCCATTTGTCCTTCAAGCATTAGAACTACCTCAGACATTGTAGGCCGGATGGATGGAGTTATTTTGGTACACAAGAGTGCTACTTTCACCATCCTTCTTACTTCCTCTTTGTTAACTCGAGAACCCAACCTCGGATCAATAAGTTCGTCTATGTTTTCACTCTCTTCCAAGTGACAAGCCTGCAATAAAAATATGTTGCAATGTAACACTTCGCAAGAATCTGTAAGTAATCATGCAGATATGGTAAAGATCAAAGGAAGAGGTGAAGGATGTTTTTGATACCCAATCTAAAAGGCCAATGAATTTATGGCTTGGCGTGTAATCATGGTTGCTTCTGCCGCTGACAATTTCAAAAGTCACAATCCCAAAGCTATAAACATCGGCTTTGTCAGTCAAATAACCCTACAGTACATATTCAGGTGCCATATATCCCCTGCAATCAAAGATAAAATCCCGAGTTTTATCAAGCAATATGATCATAGTAGCCAAGGTTAAAGCTTGTTGAGCAATATGTAGAATTGAGCGGAACTCATATTGTTCCAGCAACTTTAGTGCTAATATGAGTCTTGTTGTCTTCATTAAGCCTAGCCAATCCAAAATCTGATATTTTGGGGTTTAGATCTCTATCTAGCAAAACATTAGTGGCTTTAATGTCTCAGTGAACTATTTTAAGCCTTGATTCGTCGTGAAGAAAAGCTAATCCCTGAGCAATTCCAATACAGATCTTGAATCTTGTTGGCCAATCTAGCAACAATTGGCTTTCCTATGAATCTGAAAATAAGCCAGTTGCAAAGTCATGCTATCTCTTATCATTCCACATATGGAAGCGCCAAAAATGATGCACTGAATAAGCGCACACTTACTGAATAAAACATGAGCAAGGCTATTATTTTCCATGTACTTGTACACTAGTAGCAACTGATCTCCTTCAGTACAGCATCCATAAAGTTTGACGAGATTGGGGTGTTGTAAACATGAAATCATGCCAATCTCATTCAGAAATTCACGGGTTCCCTGTCTTGATCTAGACGAGAGTTGCTTCACGGCAATTACAGTACCATCAGGCAGTTGACCCTGCACCAGTTCGTCAATCAGAAATCTTTGAATAAGGAAACGAAGACAACTTCAATTATTTCTCAGCATTTAAAAAAAAAAAGGAAAAAGAACGGAAAAGAGAAGAAAAAAAGCACCTTGTACACTGGACCAAAACCACCTTCTCCGATTTTGTTCATTGCATCAAAGTTGTTAGTGGCTGTTTTAATTTGTCTCAAACTGAAAGAAACTGTTTGCAACTCTAAAGCTTCAAAACCTGTCCAAATTACAGAGTAAGTCTGCATTCAAATCAAACTCATTAAGATTACAGAAAACTAAAAGTTCTTGTCACACTTCAACAAATTACCAAAATCAGCTCCCAGTGTCTTATTGGAATTGTTGAGATAACCAGTGCACATACTTCATGACATCAATGGTTATGACCAATTTAATAAACAATAAAACTAGACCATACTTGCTACCTACTCTAGCAATTTCTCTGTGGAACTGATGCAGGTTAATAACTTATGGCTCAAAACAGTCTTTGTTGGAAAAACAATTAGGGCATCACCTTTTCCTGATTGGGATACTATTCCCGCTTGTTTTCCCCGTCTTAAATAGAATTTCCACCAAAGAGTACAAAGTATCAAGAAAACAGCAGATGATGCCAGCACTCCAACTATTATATATGCTTTTACATTTTTTCTTCTTCCATTTGAGAGACCTGCACAGTAGAAAGGTTTGTGGATAAATATCATTGAGGGAAATATATATCTAACTAAGCTTAAATTTGTCTGACATTCTAAATTCCACGCATCAAATAAAGAATAGGCACCATTCCTACCACATAACAAAAACCAATAGAAAGACGTCCAAAATTTGGCCGTAATCGCTAGTTTTCAGTATAATGTTCGGGTACTTGTTTTTTAAGTGTAATTTGCACTATTGATTACGGGAGCGTATTTCAGCATCTATCAAGTCAATATTGAAAGCTTACTGAAGGAAGTCAATATGTATCCTGGAACATTGACACACTAATATTTCCATTTTAACACAATTTTCACCATTTAAATTTGACAAAGAGGTACTGCAGCGGGAGGGGGTGGGCTGGGTGGTGGTGGAACAATTCACATATAGATAGGATTATGCAACTAAAATTTTCATATAGCACCTGACCAGATTAAGAGCATCTTAGGGAAAGGTATCTTATAATATAGCCTTTGAAAAAGTATTTGAACACCTGCTTTTGAAAAAGCCATCTTTTAAGCCCACCCAGAGATGCACTAAATTTGAATAAATTATGTAAGATCCCACGCCACTTGTGGGAAGTATTACGATTTTTAACTTATATATATGTTTAAGAAAGAGGTGAGGTTGAGCAAGTAAAGATGAATGTGTGAAATGCTCACTTGGATTAACAGAAATAGCTGATACAAGGGAACCATAATCTCCTCTATTAGGGGATTCGTGTGGTCCCTCTGCCAGCCCAGTAAAATCGGATCTCCAATGTATTATCAGTGACTGTAGCATTAAAGATTCTAATGACGGGATTTTGAGCTCCTCGAGCTTCATTTTCAATATTAAAATCTTTCCAGACTAATTTTTCCTGAGATTGAAAAAGGGTCATGAAACAAATAACAGTGAACATAAAAAATAATCTGTCTTGCACACCCATCACGTTGTTGCTAAAGGAAAAGAGATGCACAAAGTACCTGGATGTATATATCAAACATCCGTCTTCCAAGACTGTTATAAGTTTTATTGTCATCTGTAAATATTATTTCAGCAAAGTGCAGGCTCACATCGTAACTCCCATTCTCCAGGCAATAATGAAAATAGGTCATTGAGAGAGGACTAACACGTGCTGAACTGTATAAAACGGGGATATGTGCTGTTTCTGTAGGTCTGACTGCCCGTGAATTTTGTTGAATAATTTGGTCCATGAAGTCCCCAGTGCTTGTAAATCCCCAATTTGTACTACTTAAATATCTTGCAGAATCACCACCCACATCTCCCTGGTAATTTACTTTTCCATAGCTTTCTTCTACAATCAAATCATCCCCACCACAATTGACGTGCAAAGAACGCTGATCTGCCCCAGACAAGAGTTTCTTGTTAACTCATGCAATTTCATGAAGTTTTAACAATACATGGGTAAGTAATTGAAAAGAACTACATAATATGCAAATGGGCTAAAAAAGATGTGCAGAGAAAGAGAAGGCGAGTTCTCAGATTGCTAAACAAAATACATTTTTAAGATTGATGACTTTTAAGGTCACAGCAAGGACTAGGACATATCTAAAACACAGCAAAACTTCAGTCTTCAGGCAATACAACAACCACATAACGAAGTGAGATTACCCAATAAGTTTCTTCTAGTTGCTTCATCAGAAAATCCAGTAAAATCATAAGATGAATACGAAGGCCTCATATATTCCAGTTGCAGCAGGTAAAAAGATGATAAATATTTCAGTTTCATGATGCTGACATAAAGTAAAAGAATAATTGAAACAAATCTTCAATGTTAATATTTTCCCCAAAAACCAGTTTATCTATAATGGATATACAAAGTAGTGACATGAATAGGTGATGCAATGCGGGCTCTCATAACTTTCTCAAGGAGACTCCAAATCATGCAAGGTTGACGGCATTGGAAAGCTAATTCATTTATCTTTGCAAATATATACCATAATTATTAGATTCAGAGTATACTAGGAGCTAAGAAGGTTCAAATTGACGGCCAGAAAGCGAGAAGTCACATTAGGAAAAAAGGTTTAGTTTTCTGCATTTATTTATCCATTCATGTACTTAGATGCATTATGTAGCCTATAGATACTCGGCTTTATGTCATGAACGGTAGAATTGAATATTTTGATTAATTTGATAGTAGTAATTGAGCATAGAAGTTTTTGTATTTCTTAGATCTCAACTTTGCAAAGTCAAATTTAGCATTTCTAAATTGTTACATTTCCTTTCCATTCCTCCACCTTCATCAATATGTCAGTAAATTCTGTTCACAAGAACTGGTTAGAGTCATGCTACATAACATACATAATGATTTACACAATAGCACTTAGCAGCAATTTGTGAAGTCATAAACCATCATCAAGGGTTACATTTTCCTACTTCATCTGCCACATAAGCATTGTGTAAATACTAGCTTTTTCAGAGCTGGTTACAAGTGGAACTATTAGGTTATGGTTATGTAACATTGCTAGAAAACCAAGAAATAGTGATCGTAAGATGATGTGTAAGAGGAATGTAATTATCTTGAAAACAACTTTTTTTTTAAATAAAACCAACTAATTACAAAAATAAGAGAATACTGATATGAAAAGGCTACTTGACCATAAAAAGAATAAGAGAGCATACATACATCTAGGGCAAGTGACATCCTTTGAGCAAGGAAGCATCCGCTGTCTGTTGCGGTTTGCACAATTCAACAGTTAGTATAAGATGTCAATGATTAGTGTTATGACCATTTAGTAATTATAACCCAGATTTCTTTCTGGTGTTGGCTGCTTTATCAAGAGAGAAAACAAAGAAAGAAAAATTCTTACCCAATGTTTTCTGTCAACGAGCTTTTGAACAGGTTAACATTACGATTCCTACTGCAGAAAATGAGGAAACAGACAGTTGTAAACATTAGTAGATACTGAGTGTTAACTAGATTATAAAAGAGTAAGTAAATATATCTGCTAACATATCCGTTCGACAAGCAGCTTGCCCTGGGCCTTGCAATGTAAAATTATTGTAAGAAAGATCGCTGCACAGTAGACAAAGGTGAATATCATTATCTATAAAACATGACCAACAAGCATCTTATAATTGGTGAAGACTGCCTACATGAAGATTTTATTAAACAAATTTGTCCATGAAGCAAGAAAATAAATAAATAGTGTACCATTGAGTAAGCAACAAAAACAGAAAAGCAAAATTCTAAAAACACATCCTTTTCAGTGTATTTTTCACCTTTATAGTATATATCTAACTCATCACCTTAAGCAGTGCAAAGGGTGCAAAAAAAACATGAATCTGGAGATCGTGACGTGAATCGATTCATATTATGCTTGATCTGCTGTTGAGATTTCCAGCAACATCAATTTTCTTCCAACCACATTATGCCAGATTCATTTTAATTTACTTCTTTTCCTCAGACTACCTACAATCATCCCATAAGTAGTAACTTCACTTTAGAGAACTAATCCAACTCGAGAGGTCTTACTTCCCTTAGATTGTGACACCTCTGACTGCTTCTGTATACCAATCATATTAATGTGCGTGTGTGTTTGTGGTGCGGACCTATTTTAACCACATTCCAGTTATGTTAGTCTTTTGGACATACTGTCAACTAATGGTCTAACATTTAGCCGGACAACCATTATTCAAAACCTAGGATTTTAACTTGATATCTATCTTGCAATCACATGGAACCTGAGTAACACTTCTACAGTATGTCCAACTTACTCTAATCCTATATTTCATTCTCAAATTCTATTATAATTTTTAGAACAATAGTTATACATGACAACTTCTAGTGTCATAGTTAATCCTGATCCCAGCCCACTAAAGATCATGAAACATTAATTACTAATGATTAGATCATTAAACTTTCACTTTATATGTAATTAGGTTCATGAACTTTGATATATCAGCAATTAAGTGACTCAAATTTAGTTGCTAGAAATTTAATCACTAAACTTTGATTTAACAGAAATAAAGTTGCACGTGTTAGATTACTTAGCAAAAATTGATGACATATATTATTGGTAGATGATGTGTTGAAGAAATAGATAAGTTTGCACAACAGTCTATTGAAGATTTATACTCCCTCCATCCCACAAAGATAGTCTGGTTGTTAATTTCACATAGATTAAGAAATGGTGGTTAATATAGTTGAACATTAAATTTTACTTGTATCTTTCCATATATACCCTTGTTCAACTTTACTATATACCCTTGTCTCATTAATTGTTAGAAAGTAATTTCAACGCATAGCTAGTTGATGTAGAGTAATATAATAAGATACATTTAATTAGGCGGAAAATAAAAATTAAATGCATACTCAATATGGTAAGTGGACTATCTTTTTGCGATGGACAAAAATAGTCTACTCGACTATCTTTGTGGGACGGAGGAAGTATAAATTAACTATATCAAGATAGAAGAAAAATGCTTAGATTTTTTGAACTCCCAAATCGATCCTCATTTTTTCCGTCCCCAGTACTATGTGTAACCTGGGGTGTTGAGTTTCTTGTTCTTCTCAATTTTTAATTCGGTACTAACATAGCAAAGTCAAGTTAGCAAAATGACTTTGTTGCAGTTAACTAATAGTTTAGTGATCTAATTGCAAGTAGAGTGAAAGTTATGTTATTTCTATACAATTGACCCCATTAGAGAAGATAATGAGCTACTTATTAGTCTTACTCAACGTCACACCAAGCATATACTTAGATATTGAGTTATTGACATATCCAGTTGCAATTAATCTATTCTCTAACGTACTCAGTATGCTCCCTTGGCACTCTACTTAATATCAAAATGTTCAGCTTTCGGGTAGTAAACATACACGTTGCTTCCGTCCTTGAAGACTGTATCAGGTACATCTCCTGTCAGCATGTTGCCAGTAAGGGACCTGTTTATTGAAACATTATAAACATTATAGTGAGTATATATTTATTAGTCAAGATGCAGTACAATATTAATTTATATTCTCTTCAGAAAAAGCAGACACTGAACCAACCAATGACGCAAAAGGATGACACTGCACTCACACTAATTTAAGATCCATTGCAATGTCGCTTGAAATCTCACCCACTAATCTATTAAAACTAACATCCCTGTTCAGAGAAAAGAAGAAAGAGAATGAACCACTCATGATTTTAACAAACTTACAAAATAGAAGATGCATTTAAGCGGAAACAATATTAAAGTCCATAGAGACTTCAGTTTCCTTTAGTAAGTTCGCACAAGATGATTGCATTTCAAGCAACAAGCATATCATTCTCAGAGGAACAAGAAATCACGAAATTAGTGTTTATCACTTTCTGCAAAAGCCGGCTACTTCCAGATATATCCAATGAACTAAAGATAAAAGGGGAAAGATGGCAAGAAGCATTTTGGTTATTGAAATGAAGCCTAACTATTATTTAGCATCATGGGGCCAATAGACAAATGTGCAACCGTACAACTAAGAAGCAGAATATTATTTTGAATTGTAGTTTTGACTACTCACAGCATTTGCAGAAGTCTGAATCTCCAAACATATGGAGGTAGTGTTCCAGAAATGTTGCAGTTTCGCAATACCCTAACAGAAAATGAAACATCTTAGTAAATGAAAAGTATGAATGACACTTCCAATGTGAACTATTTATACAGCATACAGAGTTACTAGGCCTGTACTACCCTGCAGCATTGGAAAATCCTGTGACAGCCCTTTTATGTCACTAATTCTCCTGTACCAAGCAAATCTTGTGAGCAGTGAACTTGAACAAAAGGAAAAAGCCAGTCAAACTTCTGGAGATGGTATACTCACAAATCTCGTAACATGGTTAGAAGAGATATATTGGAAGGGATGGGCCCTTCTAGTCCACTTGCATGCATTTCCCTTCAATAAGCATTTAAACAGAAAACAAGAACGTTACCAAAAAAAAAAAAAATCCATCTATATATCGTGAGAAGAACACTTATTGGCAGTGATAGATAAATATCTTACAGTTTGGTAAGATGTTTCCAGTTCTGAATAAGGTAGGTATTGGTCCTTTCAAGTTGTTATCACTTATCCTACTGTAGAAATAAAACGAAACATCGTCTGAACAATGCAGTATTGTTTTCCAGAAATGTTGAGATAGAATGTGTGCTTACAAATCAATTAAATTCGTCAGTCTTGAAAACGATGCTGGCAGATTCCCAGTCAATTGATTGGCAGATAAGATCCTGTAATCAATTATGTATATCAGACTACAACAGTTTTTTGTCCTTTCCACCACAAATCTGTCAGCATTTAAAGCATATAGATTCAGAAGAAATGTTTCATCTCACAGTGTTTTCAGGTTTACTAATTGACCAAGTTCTGATGGAATAGGCCCAGAGAATTGGTTTGCCTCAAGGTTCCTAATCAAATCTCATAGTCAAATTGCATGAAGTGCTTAAACATGGGGAACTGAAATAATCATTGAAGGTAAGTGAAGTAAAGATCTATCTCCATTTTAAACAGAAATGAGAACATTCAGAGGCAATAAACTGAAATTCAAATAGCATAAGACATGGTGTTGCCTCCTTAAACTTGTACCTAATTATGATTTATGAGCCTCTGATCGCTAAAATTGTGACCACCAACAACTGAAAGAGTTGAAGACTTACAAGTAAGTGAGATTAGTCATGTTTCCTAATTCCCTTGGTATCTCCCCTGACAACCGGTTTACAAGAACAACTCTGCAACAAAATTCTTTGATTACAATCAGTTCTTAAAGAAATCATTAACTACAAAAATTGATTCAAAAGTACAAAATGGAGCATACATAGAAGTCAACTGTGTAGAAGTCCATTCTTTTGGGATTGTGCCAGTGAGGAGGTTGTAGGCAAAATCACTGTAAGCAAAATTGTAATCATAACGTACACGATGCTCTGCCCTCCTGACATAAATCAGTAAATCCAATATGATCCAGTCTCGAGGCCTCTTACACATATTCGAGGTATGGAAGCTGCACGATCTCAGGTGGAAAAACTCCAGGAAGATTAAAAGCCTTTATA
>CAVNYN010288001.1:860-12108 GCA_963692815.1 Nyctanthes arbor-tristis | reverse complement strand
CCTGACATAAATCAGTAAATCCAATATGATCCAGTCTCGAGGCCTCTTACACATATTCGAGGTATGGAAGCTGCACGATCTCAGGTGGAAAAACTCCAGGAAGATTAAAAGCCTTTATAACACTGCAAAATGTGGATATGAACAAAAGCATTAAGCACCATCTAAATGTAGGAGGAAACTTATAATCAGAAAATATATATTCCTACACAAAAGCAGGAATTCTGGCTATATATAAAAGTCACTGTAACTGAACTAATGCTTTCGTTGCCTCAAAAATTATTACAACTACATCTCTTGATCTTTTGGAAGCATCACCAAAGGTGGCTTAAAAACGGGTGATCTTATAGCATTATTCAATTACATTCATTGCAAAATTGTAATCATAACGTACACGATGCTCTGCCCTCCTGACATAAATCAGTAAATACAATATGATCCAGTCTCGAGGCCTCTTACACATATTCGAGGTATGGAAGCTGCACGATCTCAGGTGGAAAAACTCCAGGAAGATTAAAAGCCTTTATAACACTGCAAAATGTGGATATGAACAAAAGCATTAAGCACCATCTAAATGTAGGAGGAAACTTATAATCAGAAAATATATATTCCTACACAAAAGCAGGAATTCTGGCTATATATAAAAGTCACTGTAACTGAACTAATGCTTTCGTTGCCTCAAAAATTATTACAACTACATCTCTTGATCTTTTGGAAGCATCACCAAAGGTGGCTTAAAAACGGGTGATCTTATAGCATTATTCAATTACATTCATTTTCTATTTTGTCCAAATGTAAATTTTAAAAGCATTGAAATGAATGACACTAGTTTCTGCTCTTGACATGCGGAAACGGCCTGAATCCTTATGAACCAGCTGCTATCTTCAAATGACTAATTTGTAAGGAGACAAACTAAATTACTAAATTCCCACTAAAATCAAGTCAGGAAAGTAATTCATATTTCATGTTACTTACTCGAACGAGGATGGATTTGGTGTAGCAGTGCCATGGAAGTTCTAATTTCCTTATGTCCTACATTAGTTAGGCCAATCCACCAATTTATTATGCTATGAGGACCAACCAATCATGAAATAAGGACCATGTATTTATTTGAATTAGTTCCACATCAATCAGTTGTGCAAGATGAAGGCCAGAACCTCTACAAGATTATAGTGCTTTATAGACACTGGGGTAACATAGATATACATAGGAGAGTTTTATTTCACTGAGGTAAGATTTAGTTTTTAGGATTTTGGATTATATCTGAATAGATTGTTGCTTCCAAGTTCATATGAATTGAAAAACATAGATCTTCTCTTGAAATCCATTCTTTACATACTTCTTTAATGCTTGATGAACTTCAAAAACATTATAATAATCCACAGAAGATCAGTCAAAGGACTTCCCTGTGGATTTGAAATTTTCAACAACTGGTAAGAAGATGAAAAGAAATTAGAACTGCATTAAACAATGTTTTTTTAACAAACGGTAATAGTATTAGAAATAGTATTAGTGACCAAGGGTGATAGTGTTACTAGGACAAGATCCTGGTTTGAGTTTATGTGACTGCCCCTCCCGAAGTTCCCCAGTTGTATCAGAAAAAATAAACAGTATCAGAAATACTGGCATCTTAAAAATAAGTACGCTTGAGCTATCAAAAGACACGATAAAGCTTTCACATGCAAATGAAACTATATTGGAAGTGATAAAGTGGAAGAAAGCAGACATTTTGCTAACATGGCAGACAGTGTTGATGCAGTTACATTCGACATAACCTTCGGAATAACTTGGTGGCAATGGTGTAACACTCTCCACTTCACATGTAGCACCATTGAAGCTCCAGTTTCCAGCACCCATTGTAGTGGCAATTTGTCGAAGAGCATTTACTAAGAAATATTAACGAAAATAGTATAAAATATAATGGATTAATGCATAAGCCAAACTTTTTACTGGAATAATTCAAATAAATATCAAAGGATGAGGGTGCATTGCAGGACTCTAACATGCGATTGACATAAGTATCCCACAATCGGTAGCTAATTGCACAAGAGGAACCCAGGAAAATGACCTCTAAAAAGGTAAATGACAATGGCCAGATTATTTTTTTCTTAATTCCCTAGGCTAGGCGTCAAAAATTTCAATTATGTTTTTCTAATTTACAAAGTTAGGCTAAGATGTTGACCAATTTCATCAAACTAGTGTGTCTCTTTATCTTTAAATCCATTCTTTTGCATGATCTGATCTGGAATTTCCTTCACTAAAAAATTCTCAATTTTTCCTTCCGAAACAAAAGAATAACTGAACGTTGACGAAACTCTCACCTTCTTCTCTAGGAACCCCTTGCGCCTCAGCAAATTTCAGCAAACGGAAACAGCACACAGAAATCATCCACAAAACAATGGTACATCTGGGCAGCATTTTCAACTTCAAGCATCAAAATTCAGGCACTTGAATGGACAAAACAGTAAGAGTTTCAACCTTTTTACTTCAATAACTAATCCTGTAAAGCACAAGAGTTGTAAATTGCAGAAGGAAAATTTTGAATGCAAATGTTATTACTAGGAAGTAGGTAATCTTTACGGATCATTCTTTGCTAAATCTGTCAAACATTATTGAAACCTCGACTTCTATCGGGGTAATGAATTGTCAATTTGTCGTCGCGTTCATACCCACTAGTACTTATGTATTATATCACTCGACCCAACTCCCAATTATACAGTAAACTTTGCTAGTTTGTGAATTTATAAGGAGAGGAGTACTCTCCCTTAACCCGTCCTGATCCCCCACTTACAGGGGCCATGTGGAGGAGGGGTGAGTACTCCACTCCTTATAAGGGCTCTTGCTAGTTTACGTTAATTAAGAATTGTATTGAAAATATATATTTTATAATCTGTATTCTTAGTTTACTCTTATTTAATGATTTAATGGGTGATTTAATTATGTATTAAATAAAGGAAAAATAATAAAATAATATAATTTTTAAATATGAAAGGAAGATAACTATATAATTAGGACACCCTAATAAGGCAATATAAACTATGTAATTGCGAGAAGCAGTGAAGTGGATGCATAATGAAAGCTATCCCAACATCATCTTTGAAGTGGATGCCAAGGCTTTAGTCGATGCATTAAAAGAAGATGAGGATGACTCTACCGAATTTGGGCTACTAGTGAAGGATCGCAGAGTTTGGATGAGCATGGGTGATAATTTCAAGGTGGAGTACACTCGACGAGAAGCCAACTCAGTTGCACATGAAATGGCGCGCTGAGCTAAAGCTTTTAATAATCCATGTTCTTTCAATACTCTTGTTGATTGGCTACATCTTTTGTTATCTCGTGATGTATACAATGATTCTTTAACTAATGAGAATTAATCAGTTTCCTTCCCAAAAAAAAAAAAAAAAGAAACATTAACATAAACTATAAGTGGGTCAATTCAAGTAAAACAAGAAACATACACATAAACTATAGTTTTCTGTTTTATGTACTCTTTTTCCCATGTTGGTAGCTGGAAGCACTATTCTGGACCTTCTGATCATTCATTAAATTTTTAATCTATTCATTTTATTTTTATATCCTGATTGCAGAGGAATCTATAAAGATTTTCAATTTCCCCATGTTTGTAAAGAGAATGAGATCGAAAGCTTGGATTGGCCCGGCCGTTTTAGCCAATTTTGAGCAGCCAATGCACTGGTTAGTGGTGTTTTAGATTCAAATACATTGAAAACTCACCCACTTTTCTATACTATTCTACCAATTCGGTATCTTGACTTTTATCATATTATTATAGTTTTAAAAGATTGATTGATTAAATAAACAAAAAATTAAACACTTTAGTCCAGAGTTCACACGCTTCACCGTTGATGATTATAATTACCAGTTTATTATAGCCCAATTAAGGCACTAATTTCAAATCCCTAAGAGCCTCTCTCTTAATTAAGACATGAACCTCTTTAACGGGTTAGTCAACGAATTCAGGCTCGGGTAAAGTTGTGATTCTAACACTTTGAAAGCTTTCTTATAACTCTTTAATTAACAAATAGAAAACTTAGTCCATTGCTTGTTTGATTCTCATTATGAGGTCAAATTTATAATGGGAAATTATAATAAGTTGAACTGAGTGGTGGAGATTTAATTGAAGTTTAAAATGTTTTATGATTGTTGAGTAGTTGTCAAATCAACAGTCAAATCAGTAGTAGATAAAATTATAATGAGAAGAAATAATGAGCTTTAGACAAGCTCTATAACTCTTTATAAGCTACACATTTATATCTATTAAAATAATCTTACACTTTACTTTTTAACTATACATTTTCTCAAAAAAAAAATCATTTTAAAACAAATTCAATTCTCAAAAACTCATAATATGTGGAACAATCAAATACAGCTTCGACAACAGGCCAAGAATTGCAATGGAAAAATCTCATGACAATTGTATAGCAGTTACGAAGCGATAAATAGTTGATCCAATAATATAATGAATAGATATATTACTGGTAATACTTTGAACCACAGTGCCATAAGGAGAGGTGCCATAAGGAGAGGAGGACCAAGAGGTAATCTTAAAAATAATTTTATTATCTTGAAAAGATCACAAAAATTACACGTATGCTCTACATATGATATTTCTTCTACAACAAAATATTTTTCATTTTACAACAAAATGAAAAGAATAATTTCCTCCTATTTCTACACTTATTCCTCCTATTTCTACACAATACAATTCTCCCCTCCTCAATAATACAAATTTACAATAGATGAATTCCGTTGAAAGGGTTATGTTGCAATCAAAATAAGGTCGCGAACTCAATATGGCAATGTATCTCTAGTGATTTCGTGAAAGTCTATGGTAGACGAAGTAAAACCAGCATCTGTTTGTATTGTAGTTGAGTTTTGGGTTTGAGTTACACTAGAACTTCCATTTTGCCTTTCCCGATGGAAGTCTTTCATGGCTTTAAACCTCATGTCATCTCTATATGTACTTCCTTCGGGGAGAACTTCTGGGATATCCATTTCTCCTTCAAGCATTTGAACTACCTCGGGCATTGTAGGCCTGATGGATGGCGTTACGTTGGTACACAGGAGTGCTACTTTCACCATCCTTCTTACTTCCTCTTTGTTGACTCGAGAACCCAACCTCGGATCAATAAGCTCCTCTATGTTTTTACTTTCTTCCAAGTGAGAAGCCTGCAATAAGATAAAATTATGTTAGAATGTAACAGTTCGCATAAATCTGAAAGTTGGGAAGAGGTGAATGATGGTTTTGGTACCCAATCTAGAAGGCAAATGAAATTGTGGCTTGGCATGTAATTATTGTTGCTTTTGCCGCTGACAATTTCCAAAGCCACAACCCCAAAGCTATAAACATCAGCTTTGTCAGTCAAATAACCCCAGAGTGCATATTCAGGTGCCATATATCCTCTGCAATCAAGATGAGAAGACCGAGTTTTATTAAGCAATATGACCATAATAGGTAATGTAAAAGGCCGTTAACCGATATGTATAATTGGGTCCAACTCACATTGTTCCAGCAACTTTGGTGCTAATGTGAGTCTTCTCATCTTCATTAAGCCTAGCCAATCCAAAATCTGATATTTTAGGGTTTAGATCTCTATCTAGCAAAACGTTAGTGGCTTTAATGTCTCGGTGAACTATTTTGAGCCTTGATTCATCGTGAAGAAAAGCTAATCCCCGAGCAATTCCAATGCAGATCTTGAATCTTGTTGGCCAATCTAGCAACAATTGGCTTTCACCTGAATCTGAAAATAAGACAGCAGCAAAATAAATCCCATCTCTTATCATTGCAGAAATAGAAAATGCCAACAAAGGTGTAATGAATAAGCGCGCACACTTACTGAATAAAACATGAGCAAGGCTATTATTTTCCATGTACTCATACACTACCAGCAACTGATCTCCTTCAATACAACATCCATAAAGTTTGACAAGATTGGGGTGTAGTAAACATGAAATCATGCCAATCTCATTCAGAAATTCACGGGTTCCTTGTCTTGATCTAGACGAGAGTTGCTTCACAGCAATTACAGTACCATCAGAAAGTTGACCCTGCACCAGTTCGTCAATAAGAAATCTATGGATAAGGAAAAGGAAGACAACTTCAATGATCTCTCGGCAAAAAATAAAAAATAAAAGAAGTACCTTGTACACAGGACCAAAACCACCTTCTCCAATCTTGTTCATTGAATCGAAGTTGCTAGTGGCTGCTTTAATTTGTCTCAAACTGAAAGAAACTGTTTGCAATTCAAGACCTTCAAAACCTGTCCCCCAAATTACAGAGTAAGTCTTCACTCAAAGAAAACTCATTAATATTATAGGAAAACAGAAGTTTGGTCACACTTTAGTCTATATCAGTCCAACCGTCTTGTTGGAATTGTTGAGAATCTTGAGATCACCAGTATACATATACTTCATGACATCATCAGTTACGACTAATTTTACTGCTATATCTCCAGATCACTCAAATATGGTTAAGAGGTAAAGAAAAAATTGGAAAATTATCGGACAATAAAACGCATGCACTATAACGAATTATAGAAAATTCAAGGAAACGCCATAACGAACCGAATAGTTAGGCTCAAAAAATTCCTTTAAACCAGAAAACCTAGACCGTACTTACTACCTAGTCTAGCAATTTCTTCATGCAGCTGATGGAAGTTAATGATATAGGACTCAAAAAATCCTTTGTTGCTAAAACAATTAAAGTCTCACCTCTTCTTGCTTGTTTTCCCCATGGTAAATAGCCTTTCCACCAAAGAATACCAAGTATCAAGAAAACAGCAAATGATGCCAGCACTCCTACTATTATATATGCTGTTACATTCTTTTTCTTTCCATTTGAACAAATTCTGAGACCTGCATGGTAGAGAAGTTTGTTGATAAAAATCATTAAGAGAGAGCTTATCAAACCAAACTTCAAATCTTCTGGCATTCTAAAGTGCATGCATGAAATGAAAAATTAACATAAACAAATAGAAAAATGACCAACGTTTGGCCATCATCACTTGCTTCAAGTATTAAGTCATCAAGTGTAATCTGTACAACTGATTACATGAGTGCATTTCAGTTACTATCAAGTCACAATTGGAAGCCTATTGCATGAAGTCAATACATATCTAGGAACACTACAACACTAACAGATATATTTAACATATAACACAATTTTATATTTAAATTTGACACAGACACACCGCTGAGGGAGGGGGAGGGGGAGGGGGAGGGGGAGGGTGGGGATATAACATTTCACATATAGATTGGATTATGCAACTCAAATTTTTGATATAGCACTTGACCAGATTAAGAGCATGTTTAGCAAGCCTAAAGGTGCCATATAACATGGGCTTTAAAAAGGTATTTGAAAAGACATCTTTTGCCTACTCAGACATGTCCTAAATTCGCATAAATGATTGGATCATGTGCCAGTTGTCGGAAGTACTACAATTTCCATCTCACATATAGGTTTATAACAATGACGTGAAGTTAAGCAAGTAAAGATGAATGTGTGAAATGCTCACTTGGATTAACAGAAATAGCTGATATAAGGGAACCATAATCTCCTCTATTAGGGATTCGTGCAGTCCCTCTGCCAGCCCAGTAAAATCGGATGTCCAATGTATTATCAGTCACTGTGACATTAAAGAATTCAATGACGGGCATTTGAGCCCCTCGAGCCTCATTTTCAATGTTAAAATCTTTCCAGACTAATTCTTCCTGAGATTGAAAGAAGATCATGAAACAAATAACAGTGAGCATAAAAAACAATTTGTCTCACACTCCCATAGCCTTGTTGCTAAAGGAAAAAAGATGCATAAGGTACCTGGATGTATATATCAAACATCCGTCTTCCAAGGCTGTTATACGTATTATTGTCATTTGTAAAAAGTATTTCAGCAAAATGCAGGCTCACATTGTAACTCCCATTCTCCAGGCAATAATGGAAATAGGTAAGCGAAAGAGGACTAATGCGTGCCGTAGTGTACAAATCAGGGAGATGTGTTGTTCCTGTATATTTGACTGGACGTGAACTTGAGTAAGTAGGCTCGTCCATGAAGTCCCCAGTGCTTGTAAAGCCCCAGTTCGTACTACTTAAATATCTTGCATAATCACCATACACATCTCCCTGATAATTTACTTCTCCATAGCTTGCCTCTACAATCAAATCATCCCCACCACAATTGACGTGTAAAGAACACTGATCTGCCCCAGACAAGAGTTTCTTGGTAACTCGTGCAATTCCATAAAGTTTTAACAAGATAATGATAAGTAATTAAATAAAACTTCATAAAATGCAAAAGGGCTCAAAAAATGAGCATAATTGAGAAAAAGAAGGGGAGTCCTCGAATTGCTAAACAAAATACATTTTTAAGGTTGATGAGATGGCCACAGCAAGAACTAGGACATATGTAAAACTCAACACAACTTCAGTCTTTGGGCAATATAAGAACCTTATTTACTCAATAAGAATCCTCTAGTTGCTTCTACAGAAAATACAGTGAAATCATTAGATGAATATAAAAGCCCTCATATGTTCTAGTGGCAGAAGGTAAAAACACAACAAAAATTTCAGTTTCATGGTGCTGACATAAAGTAAATGAAAATTTGAATTAACAGGTCTTCTATGTTAATATTTTCCCCAGAAATTCAGTAGTATGACGGATGAAAGTAAAACAAAGTAGTCAAATGAATACATCAACAATTTTGGCTCATGGAAGCTGGCTGAGTCATGCTACATAACACACATAATGACTTATACGTTAGCACACGGTGGAAATATGTGAAGTCATAAATCATCATCAGTCACAAAAATCTGCGAAGTCATAAATCATCATCAATGGTCACATTTTCCCACTTCATCTGCCACATTAGCATGTAAATGGTAGCCTTTTCCAAGCTGGTTAAAAGTGGAACTTGTGCTAATTTCTGTCTAAGCCATTCAGTTATAGTTTTGTACCATTGCTAGAGAAACAAGAAATAGTGATAATAAAGGTGTGAGAGGAATGTAATTATCTTCAAAAAAAATTGGTTTAATAGCACCCGCTAATTATTCAAATAAGAGAACAGTGATATAAAAAGGCTATTTAACCGTATAAAGAATAGAACATACTCACATCTGGGGCAAGTGACATCCTTTGCGCAAGGAAGCATCCGTTGTCTGTTGCAGGTTGCATATAAGATGTCAACAATTAGTTATATGACTGTTTAGTAACTATAACCTGATTTCTCTCTAGTTTTGGCTTCTTTACTAAGAGAATAAACACACAACACAAAAAGCAAAAAGAAAAGCATCTTACCTAATGTTTACTGACGACGAGCTTTTGAACAAGTTAACGTTTCGGTTCCTACTACAGAAAATGAGGAAACAGAAAATTATAAACATCACATGTAGTCAGTACTAACTAAATTATAAAAGGGGGAGTAAATATATTTGCTAACATGTCTGTTTGACAAGCAGGTTGCTCCGGGCCTTGCAATGTAAAATTATTGTAAGAAAGATCGCTGCACAAAGTAAACAAGATGAATATCATTATCTATGCAACATATATACCGACAAGCATCTTATAGTTCATGAAGAATGGCAACGTAAAGATATTAGTCAACAAAAATTTATGCATAAAGCCCAAATGCATTATTATAAAAACACGTCCACTTTCGAAGTACTTTTGGTCTATAGTGTACACCTGATTCATTACCTTAAACACGCAGTGGACAGAGTGCAAACAAAACAAACATGAATCCAGAGATTGGCAACAGGACTCAATTTGTCATTATGTTTGATCTACTGCTGAGATGTACGGTGACATCAATTTTTTTCCAACCACATTAGGCCATATTCATTTTAGTTTATCTCTCCCCTTCATATATGCTCTACCAACAATGATGCAGTAAGTAGGAACTTCATTTTAGACAACTGATCCAACGACACACATATTACTCAGTATAGTTCAGACTGGGGTACATTGCAGATCTATCTTAACAACCACATTCCAGTTGTGTTAGCCTCGTGGATATCTTGTCAATTAATGATCTAACATATAGCCGGACAACCATTATTTAAAACCTCGGATTTAATTTGATATCTATCTTCCAATCTCATGGAATGCATGGAACCCTTCTACAGTGTGTCCAACTCACTATAACCCTATATTTCACTCTCAATTTCTATTTTACTTTCTTAGAACGACATTTATCCTTGACAATTTCAAGTGTCAGAGTTAATCCTGATCCCACTAAAGATCATGAACTTTGATTTAACAGCAATTAAGTCTCGCAACTTTAATTGCTAGCAATTTAGCCCATGTTAGCAAACCACTTTATTTCAGAATAAAATTCGGTCAAAAAAATTACATCCACACATCAAATTGATGGGACCCAGATATACTAAGAGCTCGTTCTTGGGAGCTTTATGTAAAGGAAAGTTAGACTTATAGGAGAATATGTGATGGGAATGTAAAGAAAGATTATCGGGAGGTGCGATAATTTTTATTTTTTTTATTTATTTTTTTTTTTTTGAGGAAAATATGTGGTTGGTGTTGATTTGACAAATTTATTGCTTTAAATAATACTCGCAAAAACAAGCTCTAAAGAAATCTCAGCCATTCATTCTTATAAAATCTGTTTCTGTTTGAAAACAGAAATAGATACTAAGCTACTCATTAATCTTGCTTAACTTAAAGCCTAATTCAAAATGCTATTGCAAAGTCCAAATTTATATTCTATGACCTTCCTAATTTCATCGAGTCGAGCTATATCCTATATGGACTGAGAGGCCTAATAGAGGATGCCAATTATAAGTCAAATATCAAGTGTCCTAATGCAAGCTTATAATAGGAATTCCAACTGCTCTCCCTATTAAATCCTGCATCAATAACTTGATAACTATACCGTCCATATCCTTAACAATATTGTGTTATTGATATATCTAATTGCAATTAATGTATTCTGTAAAGCACCGAAAGCTTCCCGTGGCACTCTACCATAGGAATATCAAAAAAGTTTAGTTTTGCGGATAATGAATGTACATGTTGCTTCCATCCTTCAAGATGATTGTATCAGGTATACTTCCATTCAGCATGTTGCCAGTGAGGAACCTGTTTATGGAAGCATTATAAACATTATAGTGAGTATACATGTGTTAGGTTAAGATGCAGTACTGTTTATTTATATTCTCTTCAAAAACAGCAGACACTAACTCGCAACAGGAACCAATCAATGAAGCAAACAAATGATACTTACA